>CABFWB010004035.1:0-20868 GCA_902151455.1 Timema bartmani
ATCAAAATCTCGAGTTCGATTTTTTTGACGATCACCATACTTTCTCTACCTGTAAGATAGAGAGAAAGTAAAAAGTAGACCCCTATGCAAGAGCGTGTTCACCTCAAATTAGGAATTTTAAAAACTTTTGATCATATATTTTTTTTAATTAATTAAAAACCTGGTCGGAAGCATAAAAAGTCGTGGGCAACGCAGGGCTTAAAGACATTAACCTTAAAGTTAGTAAATATTTCTCCCGTGTAACGCCGGCTACTTCAACTCTTGTTAATTACTATATTATTAGTATTTTTATACAGGCAATGATAATATATATCAAAAGTGAGAGCTCCAGATAACATGACTTGACGTATGAATATGTGAACCTTGTTTTAGAAACGTTTGTTACAGTCAAAAAAGTGCCTTTATATATCAATCTGACTGTAGATCTTAGCTGCCCTGTGTTGAGGTTTATATTGCCCATTCTCGGTAACTTATATTTTAGCTTTCCTATATAAATAAAATATTGTAATAACTGTGAAAGCAAAACAAATCCTCGAGATTACGGTGTATATTGACGTTTGATATGCGCCCCCTTCCCCCTAACCCATAAAAGTGGGGCTTGAAATTCTGTCCGATTCCTGTCTGTCTGTCTGTCTGTCTGTCTGTCTCCTGTCTCTGCTTGGGGCCACAGCATAAACGGTTTAGTGGATTAAATTCCAACTTTAAGAGGTTTTAATATGGAAATACCTTTGAGAAATCTTTTTTGTTACAGCCCTCAAATTAAGACTAATCTACTAATGACTGATATTTGAAGATATGACATTTTCAAAAATGAATGTTGTTTAAAATGGTTAACTGTAGAGATTCTTTACATAATAAATCAGAATTTATTTTAGTTTTTATAAAAATAAAATCATTATTAATTTTAAAGGTACCGATAGTTAACTGGACTGATTTTTTACATTTTAAATATTTTTTAAATGGCCATTGTGATTTGGTTCAAACTGTCACACATTAAATTAGGCTAATATGGGAAAGTATGCACAATTTTGACGTAACTTTATATATAATCGCTAAAAATATGACCGAACACAATCTGATATTCATCTGAATCACAATTTGGTCATTTCGACAAGTGATCTCTACTTGTAAAAATGTAAACAGATTTACCTGGTGGATGAGCGTGGGACTATTTTAGTTAAATGGTGATTATTTATGGGGGGAATTTAGGGAACGCGAGTAAAGGTCAGCTATTTTTTACGGTTTTTATTACATACATTTTGTTTGTTCAAAATAAATAAACCATTTCTCCGGTAGAAACCTAAAGTTTAATTTTCTTCACACGGTGATATCAACCGTTGTTGAATATTTGTCACGATGACCAGAAAATTTTTAATATAGATAAGAAATGTCCTGATCAAATTCTAACATGTTGGTACCAAATATTCAACGACTGTTGATATTACCATGAATACAAAACAAACAACACGTAGCTACTAAACCAGTATTTAATTTGTAACCCTCCATCCCCCACTCAGAAATAATAGTCAAGGAGGTAACAAGAGAGTTGTATATGTTTTATTATTTAAATAAACAACTCGATGAGACGGGTGAGACAGCACAATTGTGTTAGCTGACATCAGCGTTTTAACGAATCTCAAAATATATGTGGAATTAAAGAAAGGAGCTGATTTAGTAGGTATACAAAGGTTTATGAATCATAGAAATAGTTATAGTCACACTCTTATAACATAAGAGATGTAGAGTACAAGTAAGCTTGAAGTAAGCTGCAAGTTTCCTAGACTGCTTCGAATCAGTCACAACATTAGATAACTAACACATAATATTCTCAAAAAATCCACTCTCGCCCATAAATGGTGGCTCAAAACACAAGGTACAACAAATCCTAAATTGACCTTACAAACTATCTCTATCTATTTTTCTTAAATCAGTCATAATTTAACATACTGGCCAAATCAAACATCTTTGATATGACTAACTAATTGAGGGTATACTCTTAAAAATATACAACCCCAATCAAAGTGCTCTTATTGGCAGCTCTCCATTTGTTTAAATAATAAATGATATGCCTTCATCAAATTATCGGCCTCCTAATTCTGAACAGGACATAATTTGTAATCATTCGCCAAATATGTCAAACTTTTCAATAATGACGCCGCCAAGTGGCCGGCACACAAAATTAACTTGCGATCCAAAGAAGCTAAAAAAACACAACTCCAAATGGCTGTAAGTTTAACTATCTAAAGCTTAAAAGTTCAATGAGAGAATATTAACTCGTTACTGGCCCTTCTTTTCATCTGGAGGCGGCCGACAAATCAAAGGATGTATAAAATATTAAATAGTATTTAGCGCCTTCAGGCGGTCTCAAGCCTAACTACACACAACGTAAATCAGGTACATTTATCAAAGCCATGACTACAGAGGAATCTCGCCGTCTTGCGGTCCTATCTCAAACTTACAGGCGATAAACTTTAAACTGTAACAATAAAATTAAATAATCTATAAACAAATAAGATGATTATAACTCTACATGATACTAAAATAAGTGGAGCCGGATAACGACGCTATCTGTTAACAAACGACCTAACTGTCGAGACCAAAAGTGTTTGAAAAACATACGTTAGGCGGATATGCAGAAATTACATGAAAACACAGGGACCAAATGTCCCCAAAAGAAAGCATAGTATCAAATTTGAAAATACGGTTTTACTCTAACCGCGCAAAGACTTTAAACTTTTACCATGACCTCAAAGAGTCCAAACATACTAAGTCTATTTAACGTGAAATACTTGGAAAAAACTAATAAGTTAAATATTTGGAGATTCTGAAATGATAATTTTGAAAAGATTATAATTTAATCCAAGCTGAAAGGGAATTTTGAGTACGAAGATATTAATCAATTAATAACAACGTCGCTCACCTACGAAGCCAGTATTGCAATATGTGTCAACATTGCAGAATCCTACCATTATATAGTCCTTGAATCTACCACGTGCTCTCAAGGCGCGGGAATAAATGGAGGGTGGAGAGGGGTAAGGGGTAGCATGCTTCTAGAACATCCTGGGTTGTACCATGCCTTTACAGAAGTATGTGGAAAGAACCAGACAAGAGCTTGTCGAACACAGCTGATAGAGCTGAGCTGAGCGGCTAGGTACTCACGATGGGGAATGAACCATGGACCTCGATTCGGTCAGGTTTTAGATAGTGCTGGTAAGTGTTGTAGAGCCGTGGTCTTGCTGAGACGAGTCAACCGGGGCCAGGGTGGTGAGTATGCAACCTTTTATCGTTCACTTGCTGTAACGAGGTTACAAATTAGACAACAACAAAATATCCTGAACACTCCATTTTCACCGTCAGAATAATCCACAGCGGCCGTGAACCAAGTATACCATGGAGTGCCCCAACAGACCATATGGTCACCCGCGTGTGTGTGGCTACAGTGAACCTTGACGTCACGAGGATGGTTTCGCCTGACCTCGTGGCTTGCCAGTTAGTTTTTTTAATTCAAAATTTTATCGAGATTATTTCTCTTCGCTGCATTCTAAAGAACGAGAGTACCTAATTGAGATGATGAACTCGACCAAAAACTGCTTCTGTGTCTGCATGGTCTAAGGTGTTATTCTCGCATTAGACTGGACTGGCGATGACGGTGGAGATCGGGGCCTGAATCCTGGTCGGATGTACTGAGAGTGATGTTCCCTAAATGGTTTTCTACTCTTCCTCCACACAAATGTGGGGTATACTTCCTCTAAATTCAATCTTCCTCATCCCTAGCACACTAGCTTAATTATTACCAAAGTGAACAATCCAAATGGGCAGTAAGACGCGTTGACGGAAAAAATCTACGGAGAAAGGCCAACTGGATGAGGTCACATGAAAATAGTATCTTAAAAGAGTTACATCATAGAAGGAAAGATGGAAGGTAGAATAGAATCAGGAAGACCACGAATGCAACTGATGGATGAGCTCATACAAGGAAAGAAGAAGTCTAAAAAGAAAGAAAGAAGCTTCTGATAGAACATGCTGGAAGCTTCAGTTTGAACAAGGCAACGGACCTGTCGAAAGAAAGAACACTTAATAATACAATTAAAAAACTTGCGACGTTTAACTAGGTTTTAATGTTTTCCGTCGTGATAGGATACAAATATCAATGTCCGTATAAGTTTTGATTACATTGTTTGTTTGTATGGTTATTTATATAATAATCTAACATTGATGAATACATAGAACTTATTAAACATAAAAGATTGACACCTGCCCCGAAGGGCTCTCGAAAACCATCTGGAATCAAGAAATTAACAACAAAAATAAACAATGACATATAATATTGATATTAGTTCCAGCTTTCGACTCTGGAAGCGGTTTAAATTGACTCTCGTTCCTCGATCTGGCCTAGTTCCGCACCCAACCACACTAGCAGCTCACTCGAGCTAAGGCAGAAGCTTTTATTAACTCTCCTGCCTGAGGCGACAATGTGCTTCTGTCTGTGGACAGGTACCCCTCAAACCCCCCCTCCCTCTTACCCTCCGGGTGCCACAAGACCGGTCCTCGAGGAAAGGTCAAGTTGTCGGTCACGTTCGCTACTACCACTTTGTGATCGTGAGTACAGTCCACCATAGAAAGGACCATTTAGAAAAATAAAACATAGATAACAGTTTACTATGTTATTCGTGTTATTTCATAGCTATGGTAGTCTCCAAAAAAGCGATGAGGATACTGGGGAGAAGTGGAGGTTACATAATGATTAGTTACATATCATGTACTAGTCGCTAGACATTGTTAGGATAATCGAGTCTTGGTATATTGCGGTAGATAGAGGACATGCAGTGCGAATGGAAGGACCTAGACGCAGATGGGAGGATTACATAATAATGGACATGAAAGAGATCGGGCGTAATGAGGTGGACTGGATGGAACTAGATAGGGATAGAGTATAATGAGGTGGACTGGATAGAACTAGCTCAAGATAAGGATAGGGTGTAATGAGGTGGACTGAATAAAACTAGCACAAGATAAGGATAGGGTGTAATGAGGTGGACTGGATAGAACTAGCTCAAGATAGGGATAGGGTGTAATGAGTTGCACTGGATAGAACTAGCTCAAGATAGAGATAGGGTATAATGAGGTGGACTGAATAAAACTAGCACAAGATAAGGATAGGGTGTAATGAGGTGGACTGGATAGAACTAGCTCAAGATAGGGATAGGGTGTAATGAGGTGCACTGGATAGAACTAGCTCAAGATAGAGATAGGGTATAATGAGGTGAACTGGATAGAACTAGCTCAAGATACGGAAAGGGTGTAATGAGGTGGACTGGACAGAACTATCTCAAGATAGGGATAGGGTGTAATGAGGTGGACTGGATAGAACTAGATAGGGATAGGGTATAATGAGGTGGACTAGATAGAACTAGCTCAAGATAGGACCAGGGTGTATTGAAATTAGAGTAGAAAATTAAATATATTGATTAATTAGCTGTTTAAGTTTAGTTTTCAAAACATTATGGGTCAACATATATTTCTGCTAGCGGATGAATTGCTGCGCTACTCAAGCATATTCTGCTCTTTATTTTCGCCGAACATGTGAATCTAGCTTACTATACTGTACAAATCACTGGCGTAGGTTAATATTGTGTATACAAGATGCTGTGTATAACGAAGTGATATACATACATACATACATACATACATACATACATACATACCACATATGTACACACCGTTCCCTTACGGGGTAGGCAAAACTACATATATCTAAAAAAAAAAACTCCATACTTAATCCATCCTCACTAACTTTCGCCACACTTCCCTATAATGTTTTTCTTTTTCACACATTCGTCTACAACATTTAGCCATGTATTACATGTCCTACCCCTTCCATTTGGTCCACACACTCTACCTTCATATATTTGCTTAGTCCCTCGATCCACACTCATCCTCTCAACATGCCCAAACCAACGTAACACACTTCTTACACATTGACCTATTGGATTCCCTTTCAAACCTCACTTCTTCAGCACCCATTCATTACTGACTCTGTCCATATACGAATAGTGATAGAGAGTTGGTTTATTAAGATTTGATTCGGACTGTAAACTCCACACACTTTCAGGTAGACATTTTATTCCGCTGCTATCACCCATTACTACCCTGATTTATGCGCCTAATAACATATTTCCTCCCAAACTGGTTTATCAAGTGTTGGCGCTCTTACTTGGCTAAGTTTCCCTGAGGCGTTTCAGCTGATATTTCCTAGTATTATTAAAATATTTTCGCACCGCGTCTCACTACCAGTTCGGGATAAGGAAACTTAGATTCAGGGGAAATGTAGCCTCGTTTACGTGGAAGGAGGGAAGGGAAACCATTTAAGGAAAACCATCTTCAGAACACCCAACCGAGATTAGAACCTCGATCTTGCCGTCATCGGCAGTCTAATCTATTGCGAGGATAACGCCTTAGACCATGCGGCCACTGAAACGGGGGACTGCTTGTTATTTGTAAACTGGGAGATTTGTTGATTCCCAAGACTGTATGTAATTAAAGGTATAAGACTATTACACGGCGGAATTTGAAAGAAAAAAAATTTTTTTTTACATGAAGATATAAAGTTATCTTCGAATTCCACGATGCCTATGACAGATATTCAAGAACAACTGTTGAGATTAAAATTTGTAGAAAATTAAACTGAACGTTATCTACTGAATCAATATTTTGACTTACATTGTCAAAAGATTTTATTTATATGTATATACATATATATATATGTATATACATATATATATATATATATAACTGCGAAAATACTGGCCTTGATTCGCATTTCAATCCACCTCACATTAATGTGTTTGTTCAACATAAATTAAAGAGCATTCACGCAATTAAATACCCACTAAATACCATGATCTGCCTGCGGATAACGTTGATCACGTGGTTGTGATCGTAGCGAGAGACAAAAGCTTGAAACTCGTGTTTGATATTTCACCTCCACTGCGTTTACCAGCGGGAGTTAGACTTCAACCGTTACCAACTTTGTTTCCTCAAGTGGCCTTCTAGAGTTCCACGAAATTTGGAATTATAGCTCCATTGAGATACAACCACGCAGCTCTCCATCCTTCATACACACCAACTTGAGAAATTTATACGATGCCCGAATGGTCTAAGGCGTTACTCTCGTGGCAGACCAGACTGCCGATGAAGGGGTGATCGAGGTTCTAACCTTGGTAGGGTGTGCTGAGGGTGGTTTTTTTTTTTCACAATTGGTTTTCCACTCTTCCTTCACGCATATGTAAATACACTTCCTCAAAATGCAGCCTTCCTTTTCTCTAACTCTACACCGTAATTAATAATTATGCGTATAATCCAAACAGGTAGTAAGATATGGTGCTAAATAAATAAATAAAAACTAAGAGGGTTTCTATTTTATTTTAAATTTAACATCAAGATTATTAGTGGTTTGATATAAGGGTTAAGGGACGCAGGAAATTTGTTGGAGGAAATGCACCCACGTTAGCGTGAATATAGGATTGGGAAAACTACAGAGATAAGTCACAAGCACATATGTAAAATCATCCTCAATGGATCCGGTCTAGATATTAAATTTCAACCTTCCCTGTCAACAAAATCTACTGTGAGCCTGACATCTTGAACCGCACTACCACGGTCGTTGTTCCAGGTGAGGGGTGCGTGGAGAAGCCCCTGTCCACCTTGTGGAAAAACTACACCAGCAGCAGTAAGCCTGACACCTTGGACCGCACTACCACTGGTGTCTCATGGTATTGTCATTGTTCCAGGTGAGGGGTGCGTGGAGAAGCCCCTGTCCACCTTGTGGAAGAACTACACCAGCAGCAGTAAGCCCGACGTGCACATGAAAGTGACGGTGAGCCAGGGAGGACTGCGGGCGGTCACCAAGGAACACGGCCTCACAGAGTATTGGGCGCACAGGATCACCTACTGCTCGGCGCCCTCCTCTTTCCCTAGGGTCTTCTGCTGGGTGAGTGTCCTAACGACTCCTTCCCTAGAGTGTTCTGCTGAGTGCCCTCCTAACGACTCCTTCTCTCGAGTGTTCTGCTGAGAGTCCTCCTAACGACTCCTTCTCTCGAGTGTTCTGCTGAGAGTCCTCCTAACGACTCCTTCCCTCGAGTGTTCCGCTAACTGTCCTCCTAACGACTCCTTCTCTCAAGTGTTCTGAGTGCCCTCCTAACGACTCCTTCCCTAGAGTGTCCTGCTGAGTGTCCTCCTAACGACTCCTTCCCTAGAGTGTCCTGCTGAGCGTCCTCCTAACGATTCCTTCCCTCGAGTATCCCGCTAACTGTCCTCCTAACGACTCCTTCTCTCAAGTGTTCTGAGTGCCCTCCTAACGACTCCTTCTCTCGAGTGTTCTGCTGAGTGTCCTAACGACTCCTTCTCTCGAGTGTTCCGCTAACTGTCCTCCTAACTACTCCTTCCCTCGAGTGTTCCGCTAACTGTCCTCCTAACGACTCCTTCCCTAGAGTGTCCTGCTGAGTGTCCTCCTAACGGCTCCTTCCCTAGAGTGTCCTGCTGAGCGTCCTCATAACGATTCCTTCCCTCGAGTATCCCGCTAACTGTCCTCCTAACGACTCCTTCTCTCGAGTGTTCTGCTGAGTGTCCTCCTAACGACTCCTTCCCTAGATTGTCCCGTTGTAAACGCCTGTAGAGAGCGACGCCGCTGACTGACGGTTTACCTCTCTCTGTTTTTGACAGGTGTACCGCCACGAGGGACGCAAACTGAAGCAGGAGTTGCGTTGTCACGCCGTGATCTGCTCCAAAGAGTCCGTGGCCCGCAATATGGCTGCTCAGCTGCGCGCTAAACTCGTCCAGGCCCTCACTGAGTTCAAGAGAGACAAAGTAAGTTCCACAGCGGTGACAGGTCGAGACTCATCATCATTCTAACACACATCCATCCATCTTGATTAACTCACCCCACCATGAAGCCGTTAATCCATTCTTACATCCATTATCTATATTAATTAAATGAAGTATTTCCGTCATGAGCGTTGCGTGATATCTACCGCAGCAGAGGTTTAACATTTAAAAATTAGTAGCCCCTGTTCACAAACATGCACCTAGACGCTGGAATTTTAAATTATTAACTAATCATTTGTGTGTTTGAAGCAAAAAAAACGTTACCCTCAGGTAACGCCGGGTACTTCTGCCAGTCAAGTATATTCCTCTATGAGGCTGTTCATACATTCGTACATACAATCATGCATCTATTTTTATTTTAGTACAACCTACGTTCATCCAACGACATCTCTAACTATTCTCATCCCCTGTTCTCTCAATGGTTTCATTTCTCCGTATATCGTCTCCTGTCCCCCACACTCCGTCGTCACCCGTTAATATATTCGTCCACTGCCGTGTGATTCACAGGTCTGCCGCCAGAACGCGCGCCTCTCTCTCGCCAACGCGGTGTACGACAACCCCTCCCTCCCCAGGAGGAAGATCCTCCTCTCCACGGGCTCGCACAACTACAGACCCCCTCTGGAGCGGTCCAAGTCAGCGCCCAAGCTCATGGTCATCGAGGAGAGCGTCGAGGAGGATGACGATGACGTCAGGACGACGGCGTACCATGTCGCCGGGGCGCGGCTAGCGGGCGTCCACACCACCACCGAGCGAGGGTAAGTCTCGTGGCGCCGCGTCTATTTGGGTTTCTTGACCAATTACGTGACCACAAATACAGGAGACCCTGGGTCGATTCCCAAAGGTGCCGACGGATATATTTAATATTTGAACATCGGTTCAACTATATCCCTGTTGGGGATAGGGCTGGATCTGTAATACTAGTTTGTAAATCGTGTGCCGATATAGTTATGTGTTTAGAAAGTACACTTTAAATATCTCTCTTACATAAATCACCCTCACTCGTGCGTTATATGCTAGATCAAACACATTCGACCAAGACTAGTTTTCCATAATTTGTGGTAAAAATATTTTAATCAATAATTTAAAAACTCCTCTTTTTAGCGATCTTTTTTATTTATTTTTTATTTGCTGAGTTGGTTTTTACATTCCAACAATCCACTCTGGTCCAAGCTCATCTAGTCTTGTTTACCGGTGACGAGGAGATCAGGGGCTCGAATCTAGGTCTGGTGTACCGAGGGAGGTTTTTCTTGGATGGCTTTCACAATCTACCTCCATGAAAATGCGGATACACTTCCTCTAATTTACACCTTACTCATCCTTAGCACACTAGCTTAATTCGATACTGGGATAGGGATGAGGAAGGTAGAATTGTTGAGGAATTATACCCACATTTTCTTGGAGGGAGGGTAAACAATTGAAGGATAACCACCCTCAATATACCTAACCAGGATTCTAACCCCGATCTCCCCTGTCCCCAAAGAGTGACAATGTTTATTTATTTTTTAAACCCCGTCTTCCTGTACACTCAGGATCCACGAGCAGTCGAGACGCCCGAACGACGCCAAGGACACGACTACGACGACGGCGGCGGCGGCGTCTGTTGAGGTGGCGACAGCCCCTAGCGACCTGGTGCAGGACATCATGGCGCTGTTCCACGACCACCAGCAGAGCATGAGGGCGGGGCGCGAACTACCCTTGTCCGGCAACGGACCTGAGGCGTTGCGGCGACGGACGCACCCAGACAAGAAGGTGGCGTGGGAGGACCTCGTGATCCTGTCCTCCTCTCGCTTGAAGGAGGAAGAGGAAGAGCTCTTGGAGAGTCAGAGCGATGAAGGGACCAACAGTCTGCAAAGCATCTCTAGCGGCGAGAGCGCGGAGACTGGCTTCACCTTCGTGTCTTCTTCATCGGCCTCGGAGGAACCTGACAACGAGGGTTCCTGTTCCTCCTCCTCTAGCGTGGACCTGCGGCCGACGGGAGGCTCGCTCAGGGGACGGAAGGTCAGTATCCGGTGTCGTGACAGCCCTGGGGCATGATCCCTTTTAACGATGTTGCCTACTTCCGGTGATTTAGAATCTATTTTGCAAAGCGGGTTGCATCATAACTCAACGCACCTAAGCATTCACTATCACACCTAGACGCAATGTACGAAATAGAAAGAGAGGAAATAAAATAGGCAGTTCACCCTAATAAGGTTCTAATTTACCAGCTGATAACTTTCCTTCTTCCACTGACGAGTATAAACTCCTACTCCACTATTTGCGCCTTGATAACACGGACTAGCATTTCAAAATTACCCTTTTATTGTTTCCTATTCTAGATAAGACATTTGCAACCTGACAGGAAGATTTCTACAGAATATTTTCGTGAATAAACCAAATAGCCTCAGTTGTAGACGATTTTTTTAAAATGTGCTCACAAAAAAAACTACTTTAAAGATTAAAAAAAATTGTAACGCTTTAAAACTATTTTTAGAATTATTTAAGGATTTATGTTTTTTTGTTTTAATTTTATGTCTTGAAAACTCACCGAATAAAACATAAATACATCAACATGGGAAATCCTATCTAAACTTACCGTGACGTCACAGTTAGGAATCGTCCTTAAAGTGGCACCAGATACCTATACTTGTAAAGTACTTACTTATAACGCAACTTTCATAAGAAGAGCCTTTTATGATAGGTAGAAAAGTTACTAGATATATTTGCTTATTAAGGTGGGAGTGTAGTGAATTCTGAGTTAAGGGTGGTGTTTTTTGTTTTTTGTTTTCAGTTTTTATGGCAAAACAGTTTTTGTCCATAATAAATCAAATAATTATCCAGTAAAAACATAAGAGTTTAATTTCCTTCGCATGGTGATATCAACAGTTGTTGAATATCTATCAAGGGGGGTCTTGGAATTTAATGACAACTTTTTCTCATAACTGTAAAAGTTTGTCAACTAATAATGCAACTATGCTCATGACAGATATTTTTTAAAAAAATATTAAACTCTGTGTTTATAACGGAGAAGTATTTGATTTAATTTGATTTGTCAACTAATAATGCAACTATGCTCATGACAGATATTTTTAAAAAAATATTAAACTCTGTGTTTATAACGGAGAAGTATTTGATTTAATTTGACAAAAAAAAAATAGTTTTGATATAAAAACTACAAAAACATAGACACCTTGTTGCGTCCCTTACACTTCCACCTTAACCCGCCTCGATGGTCGGATGATCAAACTCAGCTATTTTCAACCTTAAGTCACGGCCCACAGAGCAAGGCGCTAACATTGTAAAGGCACAACTTACAGTTTTTTAAGGAGAGATGTTGTCATTAAAAAACAAGTATCAAGATTGTGTTTAAAAGTTCAGTATTTACAATTTTAATAATAGTTGTGTCATATTTAAAAACAACGTTGATCCACCCCCAAAACTCCCACGGCACACCTGCTGATCCTTCTCGTGGCATACTAATGTGCCGCGGCACACTGGTTAAAAAATACAGGTCTAACACATCACTCTCGCGCTAGACTGAACTGTCGATGACAGGGAGATCGGGATTCGAATCTTAGTCAGCACTACTGAGGTTGATTTTCCTTGAATGTTTTTCCGGTCTCCCTCCACGTAAATGTGGCTACACTTCCTTTAAATTTAACCTGCCTCATCCCTAACACACTACCGTAATTAGTACGTGTGCGTATAGCCCGATGTATTGAGACGTGGTGGCAAAAAAGATGGACGATCATCCCAACCGCTCTTATTAGGACTGGTCCTCGTTGCAGGTGGTGCTTGAAACCGGGATGGCAGTGCAGCTCACGAGGTCTGCGACGTTCCCCCCTCCTCACCTGGTGGTGGCTGAGACCTCCGAACTGGACTCCCTGTCCGAGGAGGACGAAGAGGACGCCGTCAGCGATGAGAGCGGATACGCAGAGTCGCCCGACGTCAAGGACGCGACTTTCAACCTCGAGGACGAGACACTGGACGCCATGACGGCGCTTAGTCTCAAGGACACGTCTCATCACCGGCTGATCCTTCACACGGGTGGCATGACAGACACTTACTGCGTGCATGTGTGAGAACAAGGTGCGCACACATTCTACACGTGACGTGAGATGTAGAGGATCTTGTCGGGGAAATATTACCAGCATGCGGTGGGGGTTCGTGTGCTGCAGGAGATGTATGGACAAGTGCGCGCGCAGCTTAGAGAGTTCGTATGATGCTAGGAACGTTGAACAAATTGCGCGCGTATTTCGGAGAGTTCTTGTGAAGCAGGGAACGTCGGACAAAGTGCGTGCGGAGTTTGGTTGGCTTGTTTGATGCTAGGAACGTCGGACAAAGTGCGTGCGCAGTTTGGTTGGAGAGTTTGTACGACTAAGACGGTGTCGATGAAATGCACATTGATGCAAATAGTTGATGTTTGTAAGGCACTAGGAACGTCGGACAAAGTGCGTGCGCAGTTTGGTTGGCTTGTTTGATGCTAAGAACGTCGGACAAAGTGCGTGCGCAGTTTGGTTGGCTTGTTTGATGCTAGGAACGTTGGACAAAGTGCGTGCGGAGTTTGGTTGGCTTGTTTGATGCTAGGAACGTCGGACAAAGTGCGTGCGGAGTTTGGTTGGCTTGTTTGATGCTAGGAACGTCGGACAAAGTGCGTGCACAGTTTGGTTGGAGAGTTTGTACGACTAAGACGGTGTCGATGAAATGCACATTGATGCAAATAGTTGATGTTTGTAAGGCATATTGATAAATGTGTAAGACCACTAATGTGTCATTATTGACGCCGGTGATTTGATGATAAACCTCGCACAAGTGTTTACATCGATAGGGGTCACTTTCATACCTGTAAACTATTGGATTGTGAGAAAGTTCAAAGTGACTCTTTGATAGGAGCCGTTGTAAACGTGAAATTGAAGTTAGTCATCATTATGATCACAGTTAATCATGATAATACTCTCATCCCATTCCAAAGAATCCATTTCTCTATTTGTTTGTTTTTATAGTAGTGTAGCGAGTATCACATATTTCATTTTAAGCTCATATGTGTGATTTATATATTACTCTGAGATAAGGGTGGTCTGCTTCAGCGTTAAAAAATACTTGAGTTAGGAATTGCAAAAAAATAGATAATTCTCTGTGAAGATTAACATTTTAAATTCTAGTTTTTAAAATTTTTTGAAGTTTGAATCAATTTTTTTAATTATGAAAGTATTTTGATAATTAATTGGACTTCTATAAAATATATTTTGAATTTTCATTACATTTATTCTTTGTTGTTAATAATAATGTGTGAAACTATGTCTGAAGTTACCACAAGAGATTGTTGGTTATTTAGGTTAACTTTTTTTTTAATTGTTACTGTAAGCACGAGTTAAGTCATATTTGGATTTTACCATTTAAATCGGGGGGCTTTTTGTCCATTCTCTTTGCAGGAAATGTATTAATGTGATCAAATTTAAATAATGACTATTTTGTCAGATTTAAACTATGATAAAGGGTTTGGAGAGAGGGGTGGAAATGAATCAATTACCAGACGTTTATCATGGCTTCAAAATAATTTGATCTTTTTCCCTGCTGCACAGGATATTTGCATCGTTTGGTTGTGTTTTTTGAGCTTCAAAAAAAATTGACTTAAAAGTGCAAACTATTCATATTGTGGGCCTGTTAAATACTCATAGAGGGTACATTGACCTCAGGGAGGGGCGGGAGAGGGGTGGTGGTCTGAAGTTGTTAATGACTTCTACACAGACATACAGTCGAACTGAAATTTAAAAAAAATAGTTACATGGCTTCTAGATATTTTTTTTCCTATTTAAATCAGGAGTTAAATTTCAAGGCAAATGTAAAAGTGACATATCCGATGTTTTTACACTGTTTTTATTTTTGTTTGTAAATCTTTCAATTAAAATGGATTGTAAAAATGAAAGCGTTTTGACTCAGGAGAGCTGTAGAAAAAGCTCCATTTTTTTCATCTGGTAGGATTGGATTTTTTTTAAATAAAAATTGATTTGAGGGTTGATTGTAGTTTAAACAACTGATGATCTAATTGTGTGTTATTTTTGCTTTTTTGAAAATATTGATAATTATTGCAAATTATATATATGTTAGCCTTATATTGATACATAATCTAATAGATTGCTATGGAGTGCCTTTTATTTCTTGCTAGGCACGAAGTATATTTAACATAATATGGAAAAAGTGGTTTGGTAGTTCTGTAAATAAAAATCAATCTTGTTTGACACAAGATATGTACTCATAAATGATATTAAAAAAAATGACCAAGTTAAAGTAATATAAGTGCATCACACATTGTATTTATTTTTTTTGCTCCAAGCAAAATGAATCTCATTTGAAACTCGATATTCACAACCTGAACTTTAGAGAATGGTTGGTCCAGTGAATTTTTTTTTTCCAACTTAGCAAAATAATAAAAAGTGATTGAATGTAAACATTTACAAACAAAAGTGTAAAATAAACATTTTTAGATGTTTAAATTAGAGGGTATAAAATTACACTTGAGCTAACTTGTAGTTTAAAATTTATTCTCATGATATTCATTGTATTGTACACCCACCTCTAATTACCGCACTATGAAAATTAAAATTCCATCAAAGGACCTTATTGGCTGAACTGATTTGATAACCACGGGGATAGTCAATAGGGATTTCCTGTATATCTAATAGAACTTTGAACAGTTTTTGGTTAAAGCTATCATGATATTATAAATATAAATCTTTATAGTTTGATTATATTTTGCTTGTGATTTAATTGTCTGTTGGCTGCCATGTTTTCCAGTATGATTGCTGTAAAAGACTTTATATCCATACTATAATTACTGTTTGCAGTTAAATTATATATTTTAGTATTTGACATGTTTGAAATATCTAATATAAAGTACAGTTTGATTTATATGGGAAGGATTTTTTTTTACAGTTATGAAAGCTTCTAAAACGATTTTAATATATTCATAAGTCAAGTAATGTGATCTGCATCATAAATTTTGACACATAATATAATTTTCTATAAAAGAACACTACTATAATATACAGTAAAATCTCTTAGTAGCGGACACCTTACAGAATTAAAAAACTGTCTGTTATTAAGAAATATGGATTATTTGTAAAAAAATATATACTTTCTTTCTAATTATACTTCTTGACCACAGTTTAGTATATATGTCTATATAGTCTGTCTATGAACCTATATACTGTGGATATTAACTACAACAATCTAATTACTGCAGTGTGCAGTAGCTCATGCAGGATAATTATGACAAATAAATATTGTACATAGTATGTAGCTGACTGTACAGATTGCATAATATACAGAAGAATACGCAAGTAAAATGAAATGTGAACCTTAGACCTACTGTACTTTAGGGCTATATTTGTTCAAGCACATAGTAAACTGCTGGAACAAGGCTCGGAAGGGGAGGGAGGTATGTACCTTGAAGTACCTTAGTCATTACTATGAAGGTTATCTTAAAAACTTTTCCTGAAGGCAGGATTCCTCACAATTTACGGGAGACACAGTAAAATACTGAATGTATATGGACTTGTGTTTACAATGTTTGTCTGCTCTCTGGAGATTTTTACGCATAAATATGCATCTCTAGCAGTGCCCCGTGTCTGTTATTAGGAAGTTGCTTCATTGTAAGAGCCAACGTTATTTTTTTCCGGGGAAATATAAACTGTGCGTTATTAAAAAGAATCTGCTCTTCAAAGGTGTCCATTAAGGGAGTTTTCACTGTAGTAAAATTCAATTCATGTCGACCGCAAAAAAAAAAAGTTTTTGTATTTTCTACCAAGTTTCTTCCCACCAGAATCATGCTGTACACTATTTTGGGAATAATATATTATCCTCACATTATGTTTGAAAAATATGTGTATCCCAAATCACCAGGTACCCATATCTATACTACAATTGAAGTAAAATAAAATATATCTAAACTTTAAGAAGTCCCCAAAAATAAAGGGACTTGCGAAAACAATTTATCACGTGTATTTCTACACTTTTGTTATAATATTTAACACCACACACCCCCTATAAAAAAACTGACCCTACGCAAGGGGGTAAAATATTGTGCACTGAACACGCACTTTAACATATCATTAGCATTCCACCTAAACACACGAGCATCACAATTCGCAGCGTTTTAGGAGATTTAGTAATAAATTATTTTGTTCTCTACAACTTTACTTTAGATTCCGTAGACGACTAGGTTGTGTTATACAAGACAATCATGTAATGGTAATTATGATATATATGGCTCTGTTTATTCAATATGTATTATTTCTGTATTTGAATGTGTTTTTTTTTTAAATAAGATGAAATATTCTGTTAATGTGTGTATACTCATTTTAATAATCTATTTGCTTACATGGTTTCAATATGCTTAGAGAAAATCCTATTGGGACAGATTTCTAATTTAAATGGCTACTTCGTTTGAATGGGACCTTAACAGTACCAATAACGCTCTAAGATAAATAATTATTTACAAAAGTAAAAAGTCCACTAAAAATATGTTTGTATTCATTAACTATTGGTAGAATTAGTTATCAGGAAGAAATCAGAAATATTTTAAGTGAAGTCCTGGTATTAATTAAACGTCTCTTGGAAAAAAATAATCAAAATGTGTTCTAGTTATAAATATATGGGGTACAAAGCTCCCCTATGCCCCCCATCCTCCTCCCCTATTCACCTCACCTAAATCAGCTGTTTTTCTTAAAGTTGTGAGGGTAGGGGGCGTTAGCAAAGGTGAGTGTGTTTTTCCTTAAATCGAAACTTTTTTGGCCATAATAAATGTAAGATTGCTCCAGAAGAAACATAAAGTTTAATTTTCTTCACATGTTGACATCAACAGTTGTTGAATATCTGTCATAAACATAGCGTCATTGGATGAGACACTTTTTAAATGAAGAGAAAAAGTTGTCATTAAATTCCAGGACACCCTCGACAGATATTCAACAACTGTTGATATCACCATGTGAAGAAAATTAAACTCTATATTCCTACTGGAGAAATAATTGATATATTTTGACCCAAAAATGTTTTGCTGTAAAAACTGCAAAAATACTACCCTCCAATCGTGTTTCCTACAGCCCCTCATTAAGCTCTCAACTAAAGTATTTTTTCGTTCACAAGAACAAAAAAAAAAAAGTTAATGCTGGGATCACGATCAACTTAATGTCCACGTAAGTATGGAAAATAATGAAAACTGTGTGCTCAAGATTCACGTAATGTAACAACTCGATAAAATACACCAACAGAATTTTGACTGTCGGAAAAGAAATTATTCACTTAAACGAAACCCAAGCATTAGGTTAGTTGTTATTAAATTACTTGCAAGAGAAGCTTTACTGGATATACAGATTAAAGTGTAACAGGAGACGCGGACAAACTCACAATACCGAAGCAGACTCATCTAACTCTAACATTAGTAGCTCAAAAGTTCATTGATGGGTAAAGTGTGTGGGGGGGGAGAGGGTCTTAAATGGCTTTCCACTCTCCCTCCACGTAAATGCGGGTTCCTATCTCCTAAATTCAAACTTCTCAATTCCTAACCCTTTAACGTAATTAGTACTTAAGCGTATAACCCTAAAGGGTATTAAGAAGCGGTGCTAAATAATAAATATTTTGTTTACATGCTGATGGTGTCTTAACACTATAAAACAAAAAATAAAGTACTAATTAGTTTTAGTCTCGCATAACATTATTGGTTGAAAGCAACTCGTGGTGTACTATTATGTGAAGTTATCGTCACGTCAACGGCAAGCTAAGTGCATCGTGATGACTTCCATTTGAAAAATACTGGGATAACCTTTACGTGACATTAAGTTAAAAGTTGATCGTAATACCTGCTTAAGTAGCTCACATCTTTTGATCTTAGAATGCTCGAGGTTAAGATTAACGTGTTATAGTATGACTCTATTATTCTCACGCTTGTATTATTTAATAGCACCATACATTAAATTAATCCATTGATTGATTGTATTTATTTCTGTAATTATTTTTTTATCGAGGATTTTTATTGATCATAGGCTCTCCACAGAAATATTTATTCTGTATGCGCTTTTGTTTTAATTAAGTTTATCCATATTTGTTTATACATTCGTGTTTAAAAAAAATTAATTTCTTGGTTCTTTTATTTAAATACAAATTTTAAAAAGTAACTCTTTTAGTCAAAGCATTCTAATACGCAACAAGTTATTTTGCTTCAAACAAGATATGAAGGCTTGATCATAGCACTATAAAAAATATTCACAAAAAATACAGTTTTCAATACTACAATTTTTTTTTTGTTCTCCTCTGTTTTCATGTAATTGGCCACGATTGAGAAATACAAATGTCTTAATTAAAGCAGCCTATTCACGGACTGGTCCATTTCAAGGTCACGAGCAGTTTTTTCCTGACAGCTTCTCTCTCAGTACAGACAAGGTCATGTTCAAACTCCTCTTCACCTTAAGAGGCTGTGCACACAGGTAGTGGTTATTTATTTAAAGGCCGACGTAGCTCTGTGAAATTTTATCAAAAACATATTTAAAAAGTATCTTAAAAACTGAATGCACCTTAGTACAATAGAATACCGTTTATAATGATATTAAGATAGAAACAAGTCTTTATAATAAGAGGGTGTTCGTTGACCTTGGTCGTGGGGTAAAGTGCTCGCCTTGGGACCCGATGTTCGTGAGTTCAATCCCAGCTGGAATCAACGGATTTTTCTTGTGCGATAAAATTCCTTAGCACAACTTTCTTCGGAGGGGAAGTAAAACTGTCGGTCTCATGTCAATTTTGGCATGTAAAAGAATCCTGAAAAGTATGTGGAAAAAATTGGTTGGCCCTTTCACTCTCACTCAAAGAAATTCAGTCGGTTTAGATAAAAGTAAGCGTTAAATACCTCAAATAAATTTAAAAAAAAGAAGATAGTACCAAGACTACACAGTACACATGAATGTTTTCATGATGTAAACACTTCTCAATATTTGCTTTAAATTAAAACATAATTTCTGCGTTTCATATCCATCCACTAGCATGTGATGCTACTCCAAACAACTATACACAGTCAACTTCCACCATTTCGCTAGACATAAACATAACATTTCAAGAAATATTGAAAATAACTAGTCACTGAAACGATTTTCTAAGAAGCTACACAACTTGACAAAGCGATATATATATAGATAGATAGATAGATATAAATCATCATTTTATTAGATACAGTATGTTTTTGGTGTAGTAATCACAATAAAAATAGAATCTATCTATTTTCATCTTAGTTAAAAGGAAACATTTACTTGTACCAGAATACTATAGGTCTACTTATGGATGGATGACGTTTAGAAACTAATCTTCTCGTTAAACATGAAAAAAAGTTAAATTCTAAAAATAAAATACAACAAGTATATGTATATTAAATAAACTCTCAAACGGTGCTTTAATAGTATAATGCATGGGGGTGACATGACCAAAACATCAATTTGAGGGGTTAAGGGGCATATAAAGTATCGATACTATAATTTCTGTACCTTTTCCTCCAATATGGAATTTAATGGCATGTATGTAATAGGTACAGTTTTTGAATATAAACTTGTAAGCCTTTAAAATGTACAGTATAAAATACTTTATATACATTTACAATGCTCTAAATTTTAGTTGTAGGCCCTACTAAATATTTTAGACTTTAATTAGAATTGTTTTCTGATCCAAGAGGAGGGGGAGAAATTTCCCCGTTTTTCCTCTGCCCCCTCTTTGCGTGCCCCACTGATATAATGTAATTCAGTTAGCTTTAAATTAAAATGTACAGTTAATTAACGATGAATTACTTCAATCTATAATTAGTTTTGTTGTAATGAAGTGTGTTCATTCTAAACAGTACAACAAAGTTTTCAGGACACTGTTGGTTTTATATTTTTGTTTCTCGTTGTAAAATGGAAATCGCCCTATCATTAAATAAATTCTCCTTGAATCAAACTCGCTGCTAACAACTTGATTTGAAAAAAAAAAAAT
>CABFWB010004035.1:21478-34431 GCA_902151455.1 Timema bartmani
TTCTTAATACTTTCCCACTCTCTCTACGCGAATTTGGGTACATTTCCAAATGCAGTCCATCTTCTCCCTACTACATTGGTCGATTTAAAGAAGGATAACACGGACGAGTAGTAATACGCGGTGAAACAAAAATAAAAACTCGTCTAATTATAATACAAAAATTCCCTACATGTCCTAACCTTGGAATTTAAAAAAAAAAAGAAGTAAACTTAAGTAAAAAGATGGCGTTTTGTTCTGTCCTACCTAACCTAGAGTCTTGCGAAATCAAATCATAAAAAAAATAGACGCTAACTTGACACGTAGTGCGCATGCGCTCGATAAAAACCTGTTTGAAAGAAATACAAACTACTATTTTTACGAGGTTATAAAAATATTTTGAAATACATATCAAATCCCCCCCAACAGCAATATAACCTAACCTTCCTTTGGATTACTAAATCGGAAGTAACTGCAAGGAATAAAGGCAAAAACCCGCTCCGGTGTTCGAGTGGTCTTAAGGCAGGTGTCTGCAACTTGACGAGCACGATCGACCGGTCGGTCTCGTCGATATTTGTGCCTTCTAAACTCTCAAATATACCAGGAGTCGCTTTGATGGCCGCGCGGGTTGGACTGGACTGCTGATGACAGGGAGATCGGGGTTAGAATCCCGGTCGAATGTACATATGGTGGTTTTTTCCTGAATGGTTTTACCCTCTCCCTCCACGCAAATGTGGGTATACTTCCTATAAGTTCAACCTTCCTCATCCCTATCCTATTAAAGTAATTATCATATAACGCCCATAACTTAACAGGTAGTACGATGTGATGATGAAAAAAAAACATTATTTAAAAAAAATCAAGTGATTCACCAATAAAAAGGAATTAAATGGAATTAATGCTATTTGCTCATATCTTTCATAGTAAGATTCATCATTAATATACTTTCATAAGTATATATTTTTTAATTCTGGTATTTTTTTTATTTTATTTTTCTGTAGATAGATAGTTACTGATCGTGGACAGCATGTGGTCCGCGGGCCGTAATTCACCCGTAGTTGGACTAGAGCAGCGGTCGGCAACCTTTTTAAGGTACCGATCGACTTAAAAAAACTTTCCAAATGTCCCGAGATAAATAATTGTTTCTCCACTCTTTACTTTTGCTTTGTTTCTGTTTCTACATCTTGTATTTTATTTCTCTAAATTCATCCTTTCCTCAAATTTCCCCACCCTTCTATAAAACAATGTAGTATGGATAAAATAAACGTTTTTGCATATTAAACTATTAATTTTTCTATAACATTTTCGATACTGATCATTCAAGGTCAAATATTATTTGAAAGAATTTTTTTTAGCACCGCTTTTTATTACCCATTCTGTTTATACGCTTATGTACTAATTGCGTTGATGGTTTAAGGAATTATGAAGGCTATATTAATAGGAAATATACCATCATTTGCGTGGAGGGAGAGAATAAAAGCATTTTGAAAAAATTACCCTCAGTAAACACGATCGAGATTCGAACCTCGATCTCCTTGTCATTGGCAGTCTAACCTACTGCAAGAGTAGCGCCTTAGACCATGCGGCCACTGAGGCGCGTGAGTACTTAATATATTTAAGATTTTCAGAAGACTCAAAAAGATCGACTTTTAGTGACGAGGTAGTTTTCTTAGGGCGATCAACTGAAAATTGCCGCGATATCGGCCGTCCGGTCATGATCGAATCGTGGAATAGGATTCCCTCAACGACTGGTGGTGGCTGTTGGAGGAAGGGATGCCCCTGAGACCAAATTCAATCTACTTGATTAAGATCAGTATTTTGACAGTTTTTTTTTATATAACAAACCACAATTTTGACCTAAATAAATGTTTTGAGATTGGATTCCGACTGGTTGAACTTTATTCTCGAGGGGGGCAGGCTGCATTGATCAGCCTGTCTCCTTTACCCGCATCTTAACCCCAGTACCCGAACAGGGAAGGACACAGTTGTTTTAAGGGTCATCCAGAAACAACTAAACGATTTATTTTTCTTAACTTTCTTGACCCTCCTTCATCCAACCGTGTAACTTTTACCATCAATAGTAGATACCATTATTTCTTAGAGAAGCTTTTGTGTTGCGTGTAACCCGAACGGGTAGTAAGACAAGGTGTTAAAAAAAATTAAATCTTATGGGACACTTAAAGAGGGACTCCAGCTTTAATACTACTTAAGATTATATTTTGAATCCTGAATGTTATAAATGATTTCAAAGAATTTTATAACTACACTTTATTATTTCTATTTATTTTTTCAACACTGGAATTTGAGAATAAGATACGCGTTACATAAATAACAATGTGATGTACCCCCCCACCCCACCATGTCCGAAAACCTTTAATTCAGATAATAATCCGATAGTATCACAAGGATACGAACCTGCAGTGTCTCAAAAAGTCCGAAAAAGGTTAACAAACTGTTGACCGTTTTCTTTGTGATGAACGTGAGTCGAACCCAAGACACCGAGATCATTTGACAGTTGAACTATCGGCCAAACTTTTTGGAGCTGTACTGGAATGTCGTAGAACTCTTTAAACCAAAATATTTTAGGCGAGTTTACTTTTTTTCTGATAATTTTTGAGTTGCATATTTAAAAAAAGAGAAATTCACTACATTAACTATAGAAATTAATTAATTTAAAGTGTTTTCTTCTCTTTTTATGTTTAACCTTTGTAGTTCTCTTCTGTCGCCATCACAAAGTAGAAGCACCGAACTACACACAGCATTCAAGGTATTCACTTTCCACTAGTTAATTATTTTTTAGCACCGCGTCTTACTATCCTTTCGGGTTATACGCGTATGTAGGTACTAATTACGCTAATGGTTTTAGGGTTTTAGGGATAAGGAAGATAATATTTATAGGACGTGTCCCTCATTTTGGAAAGTACCACCTTCAGTACACCCGACCTATGTTAGAACTTCTATCTCCCCGTTATCGGCAGTCTAGTCTAATGCGAGTTTAGCGCCATAAACCATGCGTCCACTGAAATGAGTAAAATTAGTTTTCTTCACTTTATTTTCGTAGTACGACAATCGTGGCAACCCTTTAATAAAATACGTGGAAAGTTAATTTTGCTCTCATATTTGATAAAGACTTTTACTCTCTTCCTAGAATTATGCTCAGTATTAAATAAATTATAAGAATTACATAAAAAAAGAAACAAATAACATTATTATTTAAACCCATCATATTTTTTTGGTATCAAACTTAAAGAAATAAAAATAAAATAAACTTTTAACACTGTACTATATTAAATGATTGAAAATAAGCATTACCATGAGTACGAATAATTATTGAAACCAAAAATGATACACTCACAAGAAAAATAATAAATATACCTAAAACATAATAGAATCAAAATCATAAATTTCAATCTACACAAAAATACTAAAAAATGTTTACATGAATAAAAAATAGGCCATCTAAGTAAAACAATAAGAAAAAATGTATTAAAATAAGCTTATATATATATATATATATTGATCTGTTATCTAGAAGTGAATTGGAAAAGATAGTCATATGAATTTCCCAGTTGACTTTTTATTCTATTTTAATAAATTGATTAATATTTATACTTTTAATGAACTCTATAGTATCTTGTTAGTATTTTCTTAAAAAGTTCTTCATAGTCATGCTAGTCCCAACAGATTCCTCCAGTAGCATGTTAGTCTCATATATGCAAGCTCCCCAGTAGCATGTTAATCTCCTATATACAAGCTCCCCAGGAGCATGTTAATCTCCTATATACAAGCTCCCCAGGAGCATGTTAATCTCCTATATGCAAGCTCCCCAGTAGCATGTTAATCTCCTATATACAATCTCCCCAGGAGCATGTTAATCTCCTATATACAAGCTCCCCAGTAGCATGTTAATCTCCTATATACAAGCTCCCCAGGAGCATGTTAATCTCATATATACAAGCTCCCCAGTAGCATGTTAATCTCCTATATACAAGCTCCCCAGTAGCATGTTAATCTCCTATATACAAGCTCCCCAGTAGCATGTTAGTCTCCTATATGCAAGCTCCCCAGTAGCATGTTAATCTCCTATATGCAAGCTCCCCAGTAGCATGTTAATCTCCTATATACAAGCTCTCCAGTAGCATGTTACTCTCCTATATACAAGCTCCCCAGTAGCATGTTAGTCTCCTATTTACAAGCTCCCCAGTAGCATGTTAATCTCCTATTTACAAGCTCCCCAGTAGCATGTTAATCTCCTATCTACAAGCTCCCCAGTAGCATGTTAATCTCCTATCTACAAGCTCCCTGTAGCATGTTAATCTCCTATCTACAAGCTCCCTGTAGCATGTTAGTCACATATTAATAATACCCTGTGTATGGATGGAGAGTGGGAAATCATTTAAGATAAAACTACCACAGGAGACCCGGCTGAGATTCGGACCCTAACCCTCTTGTCGGTGGCAGACTGAACTGAATGAGACTGACTCTATAGTCTGCCTGCCCACTGGTACGCTAACCGGGCAAGGACCAACTTCCCGGCGAACTGCCTGGCATCGCCAGGTAAACCGGGACCAGATTTGTTAAAATTAAGTGCGATGGCCAAAGTTTCAAGGCCGGTGGAATTATTCGCTTATAAAGTTGAAGTTCAGGTTTTATCTCGGGGGATGGGGTGGGTGGGTGGGTTATGTTCCTGTCCAGCAAGAACAGGTCTGAAGACCCAAGAGGTCAGCTAACAAACACTTGAGAGCCAGCCTCGACGGACCTAAGAGAACGTCCCTCTCGCTTGGATGGATCTTTCATAATATGGACAATTTGTGTGTAGTTAGTTTGAGGGGGAAATAGTTTCTGTCGGATGATGAATTTAGAATGAAAAGGTAAATAGGTAGGAGTTTATAACAAGAAGGTCGAGAGAGAGAGAGCTAAGAGTTTATATCAAGGAGCTAGAAAGAGAGGTAAGAGTTTATATCATGGAGGTAGAGAGAGAGCTAAGAGTTTATATCAAGGAGGTAGAAAGAGAGCTAAAAGTTTATATCAAGGAGCTAGAAAGAGAGGTAAGAGTTTATATCATGGAGGTAGAGAGAGAGCTAAGAGTTTATATCAAGGAGGTAGAAAGAGAGCTAAAAGTTTATATCATGGAGGTCGAGAGAGAGAGCTAAGAGTTTATATCAAGGAGGTAGAAAGAGAGGTAAGAATTTATATCAAGGAGGTAGAGAGAGTTAAGAGTTTATATCATGGAGGTAGAAAGAGAGCTAAGAGTTTATATCAAGGAGGTAGAAAGAGAGCTAAGAGTTTATATCATGGAGGTAGAGAAAGAGCTAAGAGTTTATATCATGGAGGTAGAAAGATAGCTAAGAGTTTATATCAAGGAGGTAGAAAGAGAGCTAAGAGTTTATATCAAGGAGGTAGAAAGAGTGGTAAGAGTTTATATCATGTAGGTAGAGAGAGAGCTAAGAGTTTATATCAAGGAGCTAGAAAGAGAGGTAAGAGTTTATATCAAGAATGTAGAAAGAGAGCTAAGAGTTTATATCATGGAGGTAGAGAGAGAGCTAAGAGTTTATATCAAGGAGGTAGAAAGAGAGGTAAGAGTTTATAACAAGGAGGTAGAGAGAGAGAGTTAAGAGTTTATAACATGGAGGTAGAGAGAGAGCTAAGAGTTTATATCAATGAGGTAGAAAGAGAGCTAAGAGTTTATATCATGGAGGTACAGAGAGAGTTAAGAGTTTATAACAAGGAGGTAGAAAGAGAGGTAATAGTTTATATCATGGAGGTAGAGAGAGAGCTAAGAGTTTATAACAAGGAGGTAGAGAGAGTTAAGAGTTTATATCATGGAGGTAGAAAGAGAGCTAAGAGTTTATAACAAGGAGGTAGAGAGAGAGCTAAGAGTTTATATCATGGAGGTAGAGAGAGAGCTAAGAGTTTATAACAAGGAGGTAGAAAGAAAGGTAAGAGTTTATATCATGGAGGTAGAGAGAAAGCTAAGAGTTTATATCAAGGAGGTAGAAAAAGAGCTAAGAGTTTATATCAAGGAGGTAGAAAGAGAGGGAAGAGTTTATATCAAGGAGGTAAATAGTGAAGAGTTATTTCAAGGAGGTAAAGAGGAGAGAGCTTATATCAAGGAGGTAAAGAGCAAAGAGGTTGTATTACGGACGTAAAGAGGGAAGAGTTATTTAGAGGAGGTCAGTAAATACATTGTTTTAAAAGAAATATTGCATGATCATTTCAAGATAACTTAACTTGTAAGCTAACTCTTAAGGTGGAATGGAAGGGGATGCGATAAAAATCCATCGTTTTTGCAGTTTTTACAGAAAAAAATTTTTTTGGCCAAAATAAATGAAGTAATTGCTCTAGTAGAAGTTAATTTTTTTCACATGGTGATCCCAAGATTTCTCGAAATCTGTCGTAATTTAACTACAGATATTTCTTTTCATTTAAAAAATTTGTTAGATAATACCACCATGCTTATGACAGATATTCAACAACTGTTGATATCAACATGTGAATAAAACTAAATTCTGTTTATACTAGAGCAATATTTTATTTATTTTGGCTAAAAAAGTTATGTCATAAAAACTGAAAAAACACTTGCCTTTTCTCGCTTCCCTTCCATCCACCTTAAGGGCTAAAAATATATTTTTTATAACATCTAACTAAATGTATTGTAATAAAAAGTAAAAACCTGAGTTTCCTAGCTCAAAGCCTATGTAAAGATCAATTTTCACAGGAAGAACCTTATCTGACAGCTAGAAAAGTTACTCGATCAACTTTCACTTGTTCATACGTTAAGTCATTTTGTCTGCAGCTGCCACTTTTGATAGATATTATCAATACTATATTATTATTAGAACCACGTCTTACTACCCGTTCGGATTGTACGCACTTACGATAATGTATAATGAAAGGGTGATCGTGAGATGAAATGGAGGACCTATAGTTTAACGTGGGATCCGAACCACGGTGGAAGCCTGGCACTCCTCACATTCACAAGTTGTTATTAATACACGTCTTGTCTGAGGTGAAGGAAAAGTTTGGTAATCAGATAAATTTGTGCCGGGACCGAGGATTGAACCCCGAACCCTTAGCACAGAAATCTGACACCTTACCCCTAGACCACCAGGTTACCATCAATACTACAATATAACAATAGAAATCTAGTAAAATTTTATCAATAATGAACGTAAAAAAAAATATTAGCAATATCTCAAAGGTCCTTCTCATGAAAATTAGACTGTAGTCTCACTTTTTTTCTAGTAAAACGTTTAACTTGATTTCGACACCAATAACTTAATTGATGTAGAAAAAAGTGTGTTTTTTTTAACAAAAACAGAATCATTACGTTATTGCAGATGCTCTTCTTGGAGATAATACAGCGTCAGCAAGATAGTGTCTTTATAAACGTACCATACGTCACTGTCAGGGGTGGACTGTGCTAACCACGACACTGGGAGACCCGCTTCAGTGGCCACACTGTCTTAGGCGATACTCTCGCAATAGACTAGACTGCCGATAACGGAGATACCGATATTCGAATCTCTGTCGGATGTACTGAGGGTGGTTTTCTAAAATTGTTTTCCACTCTCTCTCTCTCTCCACGCAAATGTAGGTACACTTTCCATCCATAAACATAGCCTTCATGTTCCTTAAAATCATAAGCATATAACCCGAACGGGTAGTAAGCCATGGTGCTAAAAAAATGTATAAATGATTGTTTTTTATGACAGTTCAATCACATGTTCGAGTGAATCAGTTTGAGGGTGTCCATACGATGTTTTAAGTGTAAAACCTTCTGGTTTGTTGTTTATTGGTGTTGTTTGGTGAATACTGTCTGTCACTAACTTTGTAATCCTCACAAATAGCGGCTGAAGGATCAGTTTACAAACTTAAATAGGGAAATAGACTCTTTGCTACTAACTGACAATCTAGAAGCATTTTTGCGCATGTCAGTAGAAAGTAGAAACTGATGTTTTAAGTTGACTGAATAGCGACGTAACCATCAATAATGTTGTAGAAATGGCCTCGGGATTCAAGTTATTAATAATAAAAATTAAAATATCTTGACTCATCATTTCAGCTTACACTGAAACCAAGCTTCAGTGGTAGACTATTTATAAATGTATCCGCTTCGGTGGCCGCATGGTCTAAGGCGCTAGTCTCGCAGTAGACTAGACTGTCGATGACGGGGAGATAGAGGTTCGAATCTCAGCCGGATGTTGAGGATGTTTTTTCCCAAAACGGTTTTCCACGCAAAAACGGGTACATTTCCTCTAAATATAACCTTACTAATCCCTAAAACCATTAGCGTAATGAGTACATAAGCATATAACCCGAACGGGTAGTAATATTCGGTGCTGAAATTATGAATTTATGTTAAGGGCTTTCATATTTGTAGTCCCGAACCGCTTGGAACCCTCCAGTCCACTCTTGTACACCCCTGGTTACTGCAGTTCGCGGAGTTAATTACAGTAATTCCCCTCGTACTTGATCTTTGGTGCTGATACATTATAATGCTATTCAGGACAGAATAATCCTTGTACTTGTCGTGTGTTTTTTACTATTTATTCGCGCCGTACATAGAATGCACATTTATTATATTCGACAAAAAAAAAGTACATTAAATAATTTTTCTCCGAAGGAAATATCAACTTTTTGCAATAATCTATCGAATCAGCTAAAGCAATGGTTTGTCTTGACTTTGACTCATAAGTCCATAGTTTGATTCTAACCACTAGAGTCGGGGAATATTTTTCCCCACCCTATATCCAGGCGAATGCTAATACGTAGCATCGAAACTCTCCCTCGTCTTATTCACTTCACAAGTTGAGCTATCATGTACTAGTTATTACAATAACTTGTATTGAGGGCTAAATATTTATAACACACATATGATTAAGTTAATTGATAATAATTACTGTTAAATTGGTTGATATATAAGTACTCAGTAACTATTTGTAGCCCGCATCGATGGTCAAGCAGTACATGGCGTTATAATATATTACACATAATAATCATTGATGGAAAGAACAGAGTTTCTTCCCACACCTGTGAGTGCGCGAACTAAACGTCACGTTCTTCTAGTAGGTTTTTTAAGTGATGGAGAGGTCGAGGTCTTCCTTTAATGGTTCCCCATCTTATCTCCGAGCAAATGTGGGTACATTTCTTTTAAATTCCAGTTACCTTATACATAATTACCTTCATTAACGTAAGAAGCAGTTATAAGAAAAACATGGTTAAAGATGAACTTGGGAGTGATATTACAGAAGGAAATTTCCATTTTATTTTCCCCTCCTCTCTCCACGGCAATGACCCACACCTTCCTTCTAAGCCATCAATGACCCTTTTGTTAAATATTTGGGGTATTTGACGTGCAATTCCTCAACGTAAATCAGCACATGACTTAATTCTGTTAGTCATTTTATAAATAAGCTACCCTAATTATATTAATAATCATGGTTTCAAACGTGGCTTTTTAATTTTCTGAATNGGGGGGGGGGAGGTATGCATGTGTCCTCCCCCCTGTCCTTCGAATGATGCCCGTGACCTGTGAGATACTTGGACTCGAATCCAAATGGAGGTCAACATTTATTTTTTACAAAAGTGTGTGAGGCTCTATTGATTACGGAGTCAAGTGTGGTCCCAGTAGCCAACAGTCTTATTTGTGTTAAAACTACTAATTAAAAAAATCCAATGATTTTAAACAATTAAATTAGTTGCAGTATTCCTTGAGGGGAGTAAAGAATCTAATTAAGATCGACCATGATTGATTTTATCTTGAGTAACATTCTAACCGCTCGAGTTGTTAGCTTTGAAACTTTGTTGGAGGGTCGAGTTCCAGGAGCAGGGATACCAACTTCGCCGTAAGGATATCCCTGGAGGATTGGACGTGTTCTAGTGGGTGAGGGGTGGGGGACGTGCCCTTGTTTTAGAGAGAGACTTCTTTTAATCACCTTGATTTTCTCACGAATGAATAAATTATTGAAATAACTTTTAGAAAATACAAAATTTTCTTTTATGGTCAGCATTGATGGATAATATTTTACCATTATATTTTAGTTATTTCCTAGGTATTGATGATATATTTGGAAAGTGACAGCTAAAGTTCATATGACTTGACGTATGAATGCGTGAAAGAAGACCCAGTAACTTTTCTCGGCACACTCAAACTGAGTAACTTGGTATATCGCCACACTCAAACTGAACAACTTGGTATATCGCCACACTCAAACTGAACAACTTGGTATATCGCCACACTCGAACTGAGCAACTTGGTATATCGCCACACTCGAACTGAGCAACTTGGTATATCGCCAACACTCGAACTGAGCCATCTTTTGTTCTTTTTAATGCAATTTAGCATAGTTACAACTATTTAAAATTTAAAAAATCACATAAAACTAATATAAACAACCAAACATTTTTTAACTCAAATGAGGAACCTAAAATAACAAAAATGTCCATAAATGTAGATTGTCGGCTGCAGTTGTCTCTGATACACTGTGACTCGAACCAAACTAATTCACCGCTGCTTTATACGATACACACCTAACCAAATGCAATCTGATTATCTCACCATTTTGAAATTGATTTATTTTATTCTAAAAAACTCTTGTTTTTTCTTGGTCTTCTTGTCCGTTTTGAAAGAAGCACCTCTTGAGATGTTATTTAGTCTTAAGTAAGTGTCCGTTTGACTCCTTTTAAGGTTTCTTACAAACACTAAAATATTAGGGTGCGAGGAATCACATGCCGCGTTAAATTTTGAGTGGAAACTCTCACACGTGGTTCTCCACAAGTCCACAGGTTTTCCCACCCAGATATTCATCTTCTCCGTGAGGTAGTCCGCGAATTTCGTTAGTCGTTCGTCAAACGATTGCACGCTCATGAGGTCAGAAAAGTCTTCACCGACGTCTTCAGGGTCAAGATAAATCAGACCAAAACAACAAGGAGCCACTTTTCATCTTTGGACTTTGTTGACAAGCCAAGCTGCTGAATCTTCCTCCACCTGCAAAAAATAAAATATAAAAGCCTCAAATAATACCAAAGAGTCTATTCTATACTAAGGCAGATAGTTGATTGATTAATATAATTATAATTAAGAATTAATAGCCAGAGCTATTATTTATGCTTATTAATGGGAATTACACCATCTAGATATCATATTCTGAAAATTGAAAAATGACACCTGGACACGGTCCCGGGTTCGATTCCCGTGTCCAGGTGTCATTTTTCAATTTTCAGGATAATTATAATTGCTTATAATTTTTATAAGAGACAGACACACAGACGGACTTTTTGAAAGTTATTCATAATTAACGGCTTAGCTAAAGTTACGTATAGGAAAAAAAACCATAAATGATATCAAGTTGCTGGTTCAAAATGTACATTACTTACCAGGCCTGGGCAAGATGAAAACGACAACCAATGTGTTTAAATTCAGGAAATGTTGCGCGCACACCCTCGTGGATCGCTCGCTCAAAATATTCCACAACTGCTTTTGGTTCGAAACTCACATGTCTCTTGTTACATTCTTCTTTGATCATATTAAATATGTGAAAATATGACTGTTTCTACTTGTCTCGTAGCGGACAGAAGACCAGTAGAATATATAACCCATCAGAATATCCATGAATGGTAAATAATTGCAAGAAGTACTTCGGTACGCACTCGAAAGTACCGTCCATTAAAATAATATCTCGCTCGAACAAGAATTTTAGATTTGAACCGAAAGAAAATATCAGCATATCCCCCTTTCCTGATTAAAATATCTTCGTCTTCCATTGTTTTCACTTTTATTGTATTAGGTGCTTCCTAGACTTCGTATACTGATTTTGGAAGCTTAGGTAAACTTTGTAATCTTGCACGTGTGATATTATTTCTAATACATACAATGTCCTTTTTTGTTAACGAGCTAACAATATGTGGCTGATGCTCGATTTCCTTATGAATTAGCTTTGTTGGTCTTTGGTCTAGGTCTCCCTCGGCTTTCCTTTCTATCGCGTTGGAGATAGATTTGCGACAAAGAACTTCGTCAGTCATAGATTCATGTGTATGAATTCCTTCTACCCGAGAACATATTGTGATGTACTTTGACAAAATAAAAAGGACAGTTACCAAATAATTAAAGTGTTTGTTTTTGCATTGAGGGATGTACGTATGTTTAATTACGCCTATGGTATAGGGAGGGATAAGGTGTAGTTGAGAGAAAATGTACCTGCATATGTGTTAAAGCATGTCAAGGCGGGGATGTAGCGAACGCGAGTAAAGTTTTTGTCGTTTTTATGGCAAAATATTTTTTTGGTCAAAATAAATAAAATATTGCTCCAGTAGGAACGTTTAGTTTAATTTTCTTTGCATGTTGATATCAACAGTTGTTGAATATCTGTCAAGGATGTCCTGGAATTTAAATACAACTTTTTCTCTTTATTTAAAAAGTTTCTCATTTCATGCCACTATGCTCATGACAGATATTCAACAACTGTTGATATCACCATGTGTATAAAATTAAACTCTATGTGTCAAATGGTCTAATGGAGGATTATTTTATTTATTTTAGCCAATAAAATATTTTTGCCATAATAACTCCAAAAACACTGGCCTTTTCTCCCGTCCCCTAGACTTCCACCTTAAGAAACCAGTCGGAAGGTGGATCAAACCCCATTGCACCCAGATGAGCTTCACAGCCTGAGCTCTCCATCACCGAACCTAAATGAACTTGACTTTTAGTCCGCGTAACCACCGACCGGATCATAATGAAAATTAATAACAATGTCCGTGTCCCTTTTATATTCGCCTTCTTCTGTCTAGTTATGCGCGATATTCCTCTGATAGCGACAGATGGGTGCTAATAATAGGCTTTAGATATGGGTGTGGCGAGTTTAGTCGGACGGAAGACATCGATCTCTTCTCTTTCATAGAGCGGGTGAGCGAGGTGTAAGGGGAAGCTCACCCTCTCTCACCACTCAGGAAGAAACTCCCCCCCCCCCCCCCCC
>CABFWB010004035.1:35977-58979 GCA_902151455.1 Timema bartmani
ACCATACAGTGCTGTTAGGTTCATGTCATACTGCGACCACCATATAGTGCTGTTAGGTTCATGTCATACTGTGACCACCATACAGTGCTGTTAGGTTCATGTCATACTGTGACCCCCATACAGTGCTGTTAGGTTCGTGTGATACTGTGACCACCATACAGTGCTGTTAGGTTCCTGTCATACTGTAACCACCATACAGTGTCGGTGTGTATAATGGTATAGTTGGTACCAGCCACAGGGCATTGTACAGTGACTGAGTTTACGACCACGTGTTCACGGAAGAGTGAGTCTCGCCGGGCAGCTGGCACGAAGCGACGCTACTAGACCAGCTCTTGATCAATATATACCGGACTGGATACATAACAGGGAGCTAGCTGTGCACACAGGAATACAAGTGACGATACACGCGTCTAGGGACAGGCGTCTTTACACCAGTGTAAACAAGAATATACTCAGGCTAATAAACATCAAGATACACAGGGTTATAAACAACAAGATGCACAGGGTTATAAACAACAAGATACACAGGGCTATAATCAACAAGATACACAGGGCCATAAACAACAAGATACACAGGTTTATAAACAACAAGATACACAGGGTTATAAACAACCAAATATACAGGGCTATAAACAACAAGATACACAGGACTATAAACAACAAGATACACAGGGCTATAATCAACAAGATACACAGGACTATAAACAACAAGATACACAGGGCTATAAACAACCAGATACACAGGGCTATAAACAAAAAGAAACACATGGCTATAGACAACAAGATACACATGGCTATAGACAACAAGATACACAGGGCTATAAACAAAAAGAAACACATGGCTATAGACAACAAGAAACACAGGGCTATAAACAACAAGATACACAGGGCTATAAACAACTAGATACACAGGGCTATAAACAACAAGATACACAGGGCTATAAACAACAAGATACACATGGATATAGACAACAAGATACACAGGGCTATAAACAACCAGATACACAGGGCTATAAACAACCAGATACACAGGGCTATAAACAAAAAGAAACACATGGCTATAGACAACAAGATACACAGGGCTATAATCAAGAATACAGTCAGCTCATTACTACCCACGCCGGTGGGCACACAGTCTAATTGTCTAGCTCATTTAGTCTGGATTGCCAGTGACAGGTAGGTCAGGACTCGAATCCTAGTCGGGTTCATTGAGGATGACTTATCTAGAATTATTTTTCTCTCTCTTTCCTTCCTTCCCTCCAGGCAAATGCTAGTATACTTCCCTTAAATTTCTGCCATCCTCATGGCTAGCACATTAGCGTACAAACTGAACGAGTGGTAAGATGTGGCGGAGTAAAAAAATCTCATAGCTACTTGATGCATTCCATATTTCTAGAAATTGCTGAAAATTCTTCCACGGACTGTGCGACTGTTGACAGTTAGTTTCAATACTGACAACTATTATGTATAAATATTTAAATATATTACATTTTGTTTAAACTTTACTGCTTTGCATATTAATATTTTTCCAAAATAGTATTTATAGTATTATCTAAGTTAGTCCTACATAAATACATAATCAGGAACAGGGAGTTCTATTGGTTAAGAATTTACAAAGCTTAGCTTGCCATTAAATATTTAAAAGAAGATACAAATAATTAAAGGCGCGAACATATTAAGAATTAATAAAACAGAAATAACAAAGGAACTTAAATTAAGTTAAATATAAAGCATGAAAGACAACTAATACAAGAGATTTTGAAGACAGGTAAGATAATTAATCAAGGCGAAGGAAGAACATTATATTTTAGTAAAATGAAGTTAAAAATAATTTAGAGAGAGAAAGATACTAACATTTTGAAGTCGAAAGGCAGGAAAAACCGCGGGGAAAGATTATGAAAAGAAATGCAAATGGGCGTTGGTTAGATAACGCTGGTCACGGAAGCAAAGATAAAAGAAATACAAAAAACCTCACTCCCCTTGAAAGAGGCGAAGGAAGGAGTGAAGTAAAGGGAGGAGTGAGGTAAAGGGAGGAGTGTGGTAAAGGGAGGAGTGTGGTAAAGGGAGGAGTGAGGTAAAGGGAGGAAGTGTGGTAAAGGAAGGAGTGAGGTAAAGGAAGGAGTGAGGTAAAGGGAGGAGTGAGGTAAAGGAAGGAGTGTGGTAAAGGAAGGAGTGAGGTAAAGGGAGGAGTGTGGTAAAGGGAGGAGTGAGGTAAAGGGAGGAGTGAGGTAAAGGGAGGAGTGAGGTAAAGGTAGGAGTGAAGTAAAGGGAGGAGTGAGGTAAAGGGAGGGGGTTAGAATAAACCAGATTAAATTGAATTTGTGGCCAAGGCACATGTTATATATAAAAATAATCTATTGAGGAAATGATGTTTAGAAATTGTTATGACGTAAAATGTAATACAGAAATACGTATAAGTTAATGTTTAAGAAAGAGAAGTGAGGGGGAAACTTATTGTGTGTGTGTGTGTGTGTGTGTGTGTGTGTGTGTGTGTGAGAAGAGTAATCACTAAAAAAATCAAATAGAGTAATAACAAAACCCAAATAATAACTGTTGAACCGTTACTTTTGGAGCATCGCTTTGATTGGAGCTGAAACATGAACCCTAATTATTTTTTTTTTTAATTAGAGAAAATATTTGGAAAGCTTCGATATTAGGGGCAGGAGGAGAATAGATAGGATAAAGTGGACAGGTTGGGGAAAACTAATAAAGAAATTACCAGAAGAGTGAAAAAGAGAGCAACTGCAGGTTATTCTACGAAGAAAGCCCAACTTTAGGGTGTCTCATCACGAGAAGTAATGGCTTATTGAATGACGTCATGAAAGCCAAAGTGGAAGAGGAAAATAGGACCAGAGAAAGATGATGAAGGCAACTGATGGATGAGCTCATACAAGGAAAGAAGATGAAGTTTCAGGATATATGACAAAAAGGAAGCTAGTTGTAGGACATTCTGAAGGACTTAAATTTGAACAAGGCATTGGACCTGTATAAAGAGAGACCACATAATAATAATAATAATAATAATAATAATAATACAGATTAAATAGCCAAGCTATTATATTTGCTATTACGGTTATAGCCGCATCTAAATATTATTTTTTTAATTGAAAAATGACACCTGGACACGGGGATTGAACCCCTGGACCTTTGACCCAGTACGTCATTGTTCTAACCACTGAGCTATCCAAACTTTTATGTGCATTCATACAGTTGTCGCTGTACTGTTGACAGCATAAAGCCCTCCTGAGTTGAAGATGGCTTCGTTATCTTATAACTCATGAATTAATTAATCACACATAATTATGTAGCTGACTATTTCCTCACGTCCATCACGGGCTCTGCCTTAAAATATGAGTGAAGAATGTTCTGGATCATGGGACGATTCCGGGATACCTCAATTTTTAGAGCATTGGCAAACTAAGCCAAAGGTCCAGGGTTCGATTCCCGTGTCCAGATGTAATTTTTTCAATTTAAAAAATATAATAATAACATATTTATTACTATTATATTATTGTTATATCCTTGCGTTCATAGAGAGCACAACATAAACGAAAGTCCTTCTAAATTTTAGCGCTAAGGTGTAGGGAAGAGATCAAAAGATGGAGGAGGAAAAAGATGGCGGAGAAGAAATAAAACCAAACTACCTGCCCACTCAGCTTGCGGGCGTGTGATGAAGCTTCTTGCCGGCAGGATGCAACCCCCTCTAACTACCCTCTACCTCCTGGCGCAGGATTCAAGAGGACATTGCGCGCAAGGGAGTAGTAAAATAACTCTGACCACTACCCGAGTCAAAATAGGGAGAAGGTGAGATTCTTACAAACTAACGTTTCCTGGAACAACCCGGGAGGAAAAAATAAATCATAGGGCACAATAGTTGTACAACGTAGTCTTTATTATATAGCCGATAGTAGATTGTGACGACATTTTCAAAAATCATCTATCGATAAAATACACATTAATAAATTTACAAAATAAAAAACACCATTTTAAAAAAAACATATGAGTCCAACACCTAAGCTCAGTCGGTAGCGTGTCTGTCTACTGAGCTAATGATCCCAGGTTTGATTCCTGGCATGGCCCAAAAAAAAAATCTTATTGGTTTCCCCTTTTCACATTGATGAATTTACGGCCGGGGGGCTGGATGTTGTGTCTGTTCTAGATTTTAGTTTATAAGTCGTGTCCTGATACTATCCCTCGGTTAAGAAAGTGCAAGTTAATTAACTCAAATAAATTTAAAAAAATTATATATATATAATCTTATGAAAAATAGAAATAAATTTGGAATAAAATTGTTATAGCAATAAAAAAATCGTGAGAGTAACGGCTTAGACCATGCGCTCACTAAAGCGGATCTCGTCTGTGTTGAAATACTGTTTAATAGTTGATATAAAAATGAGTATATGTTAAAATATGTCATGTTTAGCGAGATATCTCGAATCTGTTCACACTCTTTCGACGTTTTCTTCTCCCTTCAAAATGTTTACAAGTTGCGAAACTTATTGAGTATTTCAAAATTGAAGTGAAGGAGATTTAACCTTTGACTTCAGTCATATCGGAGATTCCTTCGCACGTCTTTATAGTGTGTGATTCAGAAGTATCTCTAGTCCATAGGTCTTCAACTTTTTACGGTGTCTCTTGTTGGCTCACAATAATGTACCGACAATATTAGGATTGAATACATATTAAAATATTCGTATAAGTTAATTCTTATACTTACAGTAGGGATTAGGATTTCTCGCTAAGTATGTTCTCTGTTGTTCAATAACAGGAGGTAGCACGATTTGTCTTGTCTTCTTGAGTTGTCAATGACAGTTAAAAGTACAGTTGTATAGAAACGTAATACCTTTCTTCGAGTAAAAAGCTAAAATTGTTTATAAAACAACTTAAAATACATAAATAAAATACGTATTTGTTTTATTATTTGATTATGTCAAATATATATAACTTTAATTGTCATTTTTCTCTTAAAATAATTTTATATTATTCAAAAGCCAACGGGCCGCAAAAAGATTTATCGCAGGCCGTGGGTTGAAGACCCTTGATCCGTACAACAGAGAAACGATTCTCGCTTGTCTGACACCGCATTCTGCAGACAACCGTCGTATGTTCGGGAGGAGGGGGACTTTTCAAACGCTGCCACCACCATATGTTCGGTGCTCCCTTCATTGGTTCGTGGATGACCATGTCTCTGTTGGTCAATAACACTTCCAGTCTTTTGGAACTTCTCGTTAAGGAGGCGTTCAAGTATTACGTAAGCACCTTAAGGGGGAGGAGGGATTCCCACTTTGTTAATTTCTGGTGACAAGTGCGAAAAGGGGGTCAGAACAATACAGAGGGACGGGAAAATGGACATATTATAATTACAAGAGTGTCGATACGTGGATTCACTGTCCTTGGTTATCAGATTAGAAGCAGTGTAGAATTTTTTGTAACTATAATAATTATAATTAATGTATTCACTAATAATACTATTCTTATAATTTAAATTAAACATACATAATCACGCCTGTTCGGGGCTTGTATATTTGTATATTGTTTTTATTTTATTTTATTTTGAACTATGTTTACTGTATTGTTTTGGCGCCAAGAAACTTTGTTTGCAGTTCGTCCCCTGTTATCCTCGTGTTTGACATAATATAAACATTCCGTGGTTATGTGATCCGAAACTAAAACTATACTTTCCACTTCCAATTAAACATTTGGGCCAGATTTTGAACCTTCCTCCCGTCGTTTTATTTTCTCGTGTTGTTTTGTGAACATTTTCGCTCTATGTCCTAATTGATAAATAATTGGGAATCTTCTCGTGTTGTTTATTTGCCAGTCATAGGCCTAGAATGGTCGCAGCGTAATTATTATTGGTCACGATCGCCATTACACTGTTTAAAGGCCTACATCAGCTCTTAACTAGTGAAATAATGGGGGTTTTGGTACTTCTTCTCTCTCTTGAATGTAATTTGTCACAATTTACGTGTGGATTTTCGCGTGAATAATTTTGCTTTGTGTAATTTATGGTAATGATGGCCATAATTAAAAACAACGCTTTCCAAGCCTTGAATGCGCGCCTACGCCACACTGGAACGTTACATTTTCCACCACTCTGTTGCTTACTTTAGATTGTAAACAAACTTTAGTTTACGTGTTCTCGTGTTGGTCGTGTTTATTTTGGTGTACATAGTTAATTAATTCACAATGCTGAATTTATCACTGGACTCTGCTTTAATCAAGCTTACACGCACCGAGTACCGGATTAAACGCGCGGAAACGTTAGATAAAGCAAGTGAGAACCTAGACTACAAGTGCTGTGAGCTATTTATAGCCACCTATTAGAATTTGAAGGTCTTGCGTGAAACCTACGAGACAGACCATTTAACCCTGCAATTAAGTAGTCAAGACATTGATGACTTCGACCTTGATGCACACATGAAGAGACTTTGTGACTTTGATAAAACCTATTACTATATAATGTCTATCTTGTATCGGGTTGGTACCACCAAATCTCCTGACAACTCCACGCAACGACTTACCCTCTCAAGTGTTCCTTGCATAACTCTCCCGGCCATTCCATTACCACATTTCAGTGGTGATCTTAAATTGTGGACCAATTTTTTTAATTTGTTTAAAACCCTCGTCCCTGATAACACTAACCTAACTAACATTGAAAGGTTATCCTATTTGAAGTCAGCAGTCAGTGACGAACCACTATCAATAGTACAGGCACTTCAACTCACCAATGGAAACCATCCTGTGGCATGGGAATTGTTAATGAGGTGGTGTGACAACAGACGTCTCATTGCGGCACAACACATCGATGCAATCCTTCAAATACCATCGGTGTCTGCTGAGTCTCCTACTACGTTGCGTGTCCATCTTTATACACTGAGGGAGAAATGAAGCTGCTCTTCAAGCCCTGGAAATTCCTGTGGTTCATTTGGACTTGATCCTCATTCATGTACTTAGCAAAAAATTAGACATTGCTCTTCGCGCTCAATGGGATCGCTCTTTTGCTGACGCGGAGCTACCCACTGTTGACGGCTTCGTAAATTTCCTGGATAGATATTGTCGTTCCTTTGAATCCCTTGGCTCGTACAAGATCAAACCACCTCCAAGATCATCCTTCAATGCCATTGGTGGTTGAAGATCACACCAACCAGCTGCAGTTATGGTTTCAACTACAACTTCCCAGTGTGTTTTGTGTAATGCATCCCATTCCTTGCACAAGTGTCCTGAGTACCTTCTCAAGGACCCAAAGGAGCGCTTCCACATCATCAAGAAAGCGATACTTTGCTTAAACACCCTCCGAGAATCTCATCAATCTGCACAGAGTCCCTCATCGTATCGCTGTCGTACTTGTGATGCCAAACACCATTAATCACTGAATTTTCCAGAGTCACCTGTATCTAGTACACCACAGGGTCACCCTACGTATCAAGAAATACAAATCAAGGCTGAAGCTCCAGTCAATATCATAGCCTCATTTGGGAGTCAAGCTAGTTTTATCACTGACCAATGTCTGTCGCGGCTAGGCCTGTCACGACGCAAGGCTTACTTAGCCCTTCATGGACTTTCCCACACACTGCTATCTGTCGCCAAAGGGGTCTCAACCTGTTTTGTCCGACTCATTGGATTGTTGTCCCCTAGCTTGTCTATCAATGTTTTTGTTCTGCCCCGGATTACTGCTCACTTACTCAGTACCCTTCTACCATCTCCAACGTGGTCTCATGCTTCAAGTTTAAAACTTGCAGATCCTACATGCTGTACCCCAGGACCCATTGATATGCTGATCGGTGCAGAAACCTTCTACCACATCATCACAGGAAGGAAGCTGGAAGAAGAACCTGGAACTCCTTGTGCCCTAGAAACTATCTTTGGCTGGGTGTTAACAGGAAGGGTGCAGCAACCCTCAATGTCACCATACGCCTCATCTCTAGACATGTCATCGTTCTTCATCTCTTCGTTCTCATGCACACTGACCCTAAAAAATGTCGCGGAGCAGTTTTGGAAACTTGAAGAACTGCCGTCACCCCAGTTATCACTCCCAAGGAAGCTCTTTGTGAAGACATCTTCGTCAAAATGCACACTCGAGATTCTATGGGCCGTTACAGTGTGTCACTTCCATTTTATGGACCCAGATCAGAGCTTGGTGACTCACATACCACTGCTCTTCATCGTTATCAAGCCTTCCAACGCCGACTACACCGGGAATCTCATTTAAAGGCCAGATATTCGGACTTCATGCAAGACTACCTAGACACAGGTCACATGGAGTTAGTAACAAATCCATCCTTCAACTATGGCTATTCTTACTACATTCCCCATCATTGTGTGATCAAACGTGACAGTACCACCACTAAGCTTCGGTTGGTGTTCGATGCTTAGGCCAGGACAGACTCGGGAACTTTTCTAAATGATCAACTCCTAACAGGACCCAAACTTCAAAGGGACATGACAAAGGTTCTTTTTTTTTTTTTCACATTCATTTGTTTTACTGCTGATATCAAACTAATATATCGTCAAATTCAAGTCCATCCTGAAGATCAAGACCACCATCGCATTTTTTGGAGGTTCAATGACAGTGATCCAATTCAAGTCTATCGTCTGAAGACGGTGACTTACGGAGTATCCTCGTCCCCTTATCTCGCCATTTGCACCCTACACCAGCTTGCTGATGATGAAAAGACTGATGCTGTGTGTTCGGGCCCCGATTCCCCTGAAAAGGCACTGGCTCTCCTTAAAGAACTTGTACCATTGTTGAAGACGGGTGGGCTTTAATTACGAAAGTTCGCAAGTAGCCACCCAATACTTCTAGAAGGGTTACGCCCAGAAGATAGTAAAATACCTCCATTGTCATACTCTTTTGATAATGATTCCACAGTCAAGGTTCTCGATCTACAATGGAACCCTGAGTCAGACACTTTTTCATCGAAAATACAACTGACCTCAAAGTCCCTTTCCAAACGAGCAATTCTTTCGGATATTGCAAGAATATTTGACCCACTAGGTTGGCTATCTCCTATCATCTTGTTCGCAAAATGTCCTATCCAAGTCTTATGGATTAAAGTTGTTGACTGGAACTCTCCCTCCCTCTTTCCTGAAATATCTGAAAGATGGAATCGTTTCAGAGCTGATCTTCCACTTGTTTCCAACATCTCAATCGACATATATCTGGTCTCAGCAGATGCAGCTTGTAGCTTTGAGAGTCATGGCTTCTCTGATAGCTCTGAGCGTGGTTATGCTGCTGTTGTATACCTCCAGGTTATTTCATCTGGCACAGTAATGGTGTGACTCTTACTCACAAAATCAAAGGTAGCACCCATAAAACAAGTTTCACTTCATCGCTTGGAACTATGTGCGGCATTACTCTTGGCAAGCATGTTGCACTTACTAATAGAAACATACTCGTTCTTGAAAATTGACAAGGTCTATGCCTGGACAGACTCTACAATCATATTGGCCTAGATCCAATCTTCATCCCACCTGTGGAAAACATTTGTTGGCAATCGGGTGCATATATCCAAGACTTCACTTCCCCCAATTGGTGGCACCATATACCATTGGAGCACAACCCAGCTGATTGTGCCTCTCGTGGATTGTTTCCCTCTCAGCTTGTTGAGCACCCACTTTGGGGGGCAGGACCTTTGTGGCTTAGGGAGGATTCAACCAATTGGCCGCAACCTCAAGAATTGCCTAGTTTAGTTGAACCTTTTGAAGAGCGCAAAACACTCACTCTGATTACAGTCGCCCCTGACACCAACAGTCTGGACCTATTAGATAAGCTTTCATCCTTATCAAAAAATAAGACGGATAACAGCTTATTGGTTTCGTTTTGTTTGTGCTTCTCGTTCTAGACGTGTCGCACCCACCAGACCCTTGTAATTTGATGAACTACACAAGGCTCTGTTATTTTGGGTCAAACAAACCCAACAGATCAAATTTGCTGATGATATTACTCGCATTGTCAAGGATCAACCTTGTTCATCCTCAGCACAAAAGCTGAATCACTTTCTCGATCCTGATGGTGTTTTAAGAGTGGGTGGCCGCCTTCAACGATCCAATCTGTCATTTGAATAAAAACATCCTATCCCATTCCCGAAGCGGAGTCATCTTGTTGAATTTCTAACTGAACAACTACACCTTGATCATCTACAGCCAGGACCACACATTTTGGAATCCTTACTTCAGCGTGAGCTCTGGATCATTTATGCATGCAACATAATCAGACTGTGGCAACGCAAATGACTAAAATATTTCAAGTTTAGTCCAACCTTACCGACACCAGTCATGGGAATTCTCCCGGCTGCTCGTGTTCGTCAAGCACCTTTTCTGAAGACAGGTGTCAACTATGGGGGTCCATTCACAATCACAATGGTTCAAGTACACAGACCTAAAACCTGTTTGGCCTACATTTGTCTGCTTCTTTACAAAGATTATTCACATAGAACTGCTGTCAGACTTATCAACTGAAGCCTTTCTTGCGGCATTTCGTCATTTGGTTGCACGTCGAGGACATTGCTCAGATATGTTTAGTGACTGCGGAACTAATTTTGTTGGTGATAATAGATAGCTTTCCACTCTTCAAAGGTTTCTTACAGATTTTGGCAACAATGAAGTTTTTTAGTAGGCAGCTCCTCATCCTCATCATCATCCTCATCAAAGAACCAAACCTGCCTCCACTACGTTGGCGACTAGGACGTGTGGCTAAAACATCCCTGGTCCTGATGGCACAGTACGTATCGTTCAAGTCCGTACTACACAAGGTGTCCTCACCAGACCAGTGGTGAAATTGTTTCTCCTCCCCTCCAACTAATTGAAATACGAGTATTTCAAAGGGGGCGGGATGTTCGGGTCTTGTATATTTGTAAATTGTTTTTATTTTGTTTTATTTTTATTTTGAACTATGTTTACTGTGTTGTTTTGGCGCCAAGAAACTTGGTTTGGCGTCTGTTATGCGCATTTTTTAAAAACAGTTTTACACTCGACGTACTCATTTCCGGTCGTGGGCCCACCATTCTCATTTTGCAGTTCGTCTCGTATTATCTTTGTTTGTGGTATAATATAAATATTCCGGGGTTGTGTGATCCAAAATTATACAGTCCACTTCCTATCAAACAACGCCGTTCCCTTACAGTATAGGCTAGAAACTGTGCATGTAGCTCAAAAAACAACAGCTGCCTATTTAAACCATACTCAACAACTTTCTCCACACTTTCCTATCCTTGATTACTCTATTTAACAACATCCATACACCGAGTCATACATGCTCTTATAAATTAAAACTTAGTGTTTCTCTTTTTGCACACATTCATCTACAACATTTAGCCATGTCTTACATGGCCTATCCCTTCCTTGTGATCCACACACTCTACCTTCATATATTTGCTTCGTTAATTGAAATAGTTTTTTTCATATAATTCTATGACTTTTTTTAAATTCTAACTGTCCGGTACAATAAATTTAAGTTCATTTTACATCAGTGTTTAGTGTGAATATTTCGCACCATTAATTTACACCTATACGTTAGTAATTAATTAACAGAAATTTATAAATTGTATATAAAATAATGGTTATTTCTTTAAGAACATTACAAAAACTAGTCGATAAATATAACATAAGCAAGATTGGGGGGGGGGAGAGTTGATTATTTTTGCTTACAAAAGGGAGAGGGGGGTCCAAGATAGCCAAAAAGGTGCTTACGTAATACCTGATGGCAGCAGGTTCGTGTTACTCTTGTGGGAGGGGGTAGGGGAGGTCCAAGATAGCCAAAAAGGTGCTTACGTAATACCTGATGGCAGCAGGTTCGTGTCACTCTTGTGGGAGGGGGAGGGGAGGTCCAAGATAGCCAAAAAAGGTACTTACGTAATACTTGATAGCAGCAGATTCGTGTCACTCTTGTGGGAGGGGGGAGCGGAGGGTCGTCTGTTAAATTCCTTTACAACCTCGCTACAGACTCCTGATGCGGCCAGAATAATGATCTTCTCTAGACAAAGGCATTTCAAAACAGCACTTAAAAAATAATAACTGCTCTTGAGGGTTTGACGTTTTGGTCATCACGGATATTTTTGTCATTTATTTGAGTTATTTAAATTGCACTTTCTGGAATGACTGATTGTATCAGGACGAGACTTATAAACTAAAATCTAGAAAAGACACAACATTCAGCTCCCTGCCGTTAATTCATCCCTGTAAAAGGGGAAACCCACATTTCACAATTTTTAATTTTTCGGCCATGACAGGAATAGAACCTGGTACCTTTAGCTCAGTTGAAAGACACGCTACCGACTCAGCTAACGTGTTGGGCCAATTACGCTAATGGTTTAAGGGATTTGGAAGGCTATTTTTAGATGAAGTATACCCCCATTTGCATGGATGGAGAGTGGAAAAACGTATAGGAAAAACCACCCTTATTGCACCCGACCGAGATTATAACTTGAAAATAGTTAAATGGTTCCGACGACCTGCTGCCAGGACACTGTTCGGTCATGCGCAGAGATCTGCTACGTTTCTTGGACGATACAAGTTGAGCCATGTTCGCCTGCCTGTTGATCCACGAGCCTGAAACCACCCCTGGACGCTAGGACAGTTCCTACGCACCAGTAGGTTCAGAAGGCTCAGTTCATTTCCCCCAGTGGCGTGGACAGAATAAGAAGGCGGGAGGGTTTGTATAATCCAGTGATACGAACAGAAATAAAATTATTGCGACTTTTTGCCAACATTCAAGATTATGTTAGTGTGATTTCTTAGGCATCTGTGCCTTTCGATGAGTTAATGGTCCCGGGTTCGATTCTCATCATAGCAGAAAAATGTATCATTGGCGAAATGTGGATTTCCCCTTTCATAGTGATGAATTAACGGCTGGGGTGCTGGATGTTATGTTTGTTCTAGATTTAAGTTAGGTTATAGGTTGTGTGTGGATATAATCAGTTGGTTCAAAAAGTACATGTTAAGTAGTTAAGTACCTCAAATTAACGAAAAATTAAATTAGTGCAATTAGTGCTAAAATATAAACGCATATGTGCTAATTACACTAATGTGTTGGGGTTGAGGAAGGTTGAATTCAAAGGAGGGGTGTATTCCGCATTTTGATTAGGCAAGAAAAAAAACTCATTTCGGTAAGAACTACCAGCTTACCTGTGTCCTAGCCACGAAATATTAGATATATGCCTATGACCATACAGGTGTAAGTCAGACAGTGAATGACCTGACGGGTCAGGTAAAGCCAAAACAAGAAACCACCCTCTCACTCCCTCCGTCACAGACTGACCTGAATGAATGTCATTCAATTATTCACTACCCCATTTGTCTGGGTCATAGGCGGGGGCGTTAGAGGGGAGGGGTTCAAGCAGACACTGTACAGAACCTTTGGAACTTCTGTTGAGGTAGGAACACAAGACACTAACCAAGGTTCTCAAGAGGGGTTCGAGTAGACACTGTACAGAACCTCTGGAACTTCTGTTGAGGTAGGAACACAAGACACTAACCAAGGTTCTCAAGAGGGGTTCGAGTAGACACTGTACAGAACCTCTGGAACTTCTGTTGAGGTAGGAACACAAGACACTAACCAAGGTTCTCAAGAGGGGTTCGAGTAGACACTGTACAGAACCTCTGGAACTTCTGTTGAGGTAGGAACACAAGACACTAACCAAGGTTCTCAAGAGGGGTTCGAGTAGACACTGTACAGAACCTCTGGAACTTCTGTTGAGGTAGGAACACAAGACACTAACCAAGGTTCTCAAGAGGGGTTCGAGTAGACACTGTACAGAACCTCTGGAACTTCTGTTGAGGTAGGAACACAAGACACTAACCAAGGTTCTCAAGAGGGGTTCGAGTAGACACTGTACAGAACCTCTGGAACTTCTGTTGAGGTAGGAACACAAGACACTAACCAAGGTTCTCAAGAGGGGTTCGAGTAGACACTGTACAGAACCTCTGGAACTTCTGTTGAGGTAGGAACACAAGACACTAACCAAGGTTCTCAAGAGGGGTTCGAGTAGACACTGTACAGAACCTCTGGAACTTCTGTTGAGGTAGGAACACAAGACACTAACCAAGGTTCTCAAGAGGGGTTCGAGTAGACACTGTACAGAACCTCTGGAACTTCTGTTGAGGTAGGAACACAAGACACTAACCAAGGTTCTCAAGAGGGGTTCGAGTAGACACTGTACAGAACCTCTGGAACTTCTGTTGAGGTAGGAACACAAGACACTAACCAAGGTTCTCAAGAGGGGTTCGAGTAGACACTGTACAGAACCTCTGGAACTTCTGTTGAGGTAGGAACACAAGACACTAACCAAGGTTCTCAAGAGGGGTTCGAGTAGACACTGTACAGAACCTCTGGAACTTCTGTTGAGGTAGGAACACAAGACACTAACCAAGGTTCTCAAGAGGGGTTCGAGTAGACACTGTACAGAACCTCTGGAACTTCTGTTGAGGTAGGAACACAAGACACTAACCAAGGTTCTCAAGAGGGGGGGGAGGGAGTACACGGAAGAATTAATACTACGGTGTCGATAGTGTTTTTCCCCCCTTCCTCTCTTAATACGAATGTGGACGCACTTCCTTTAAAACGCCTTATCTCTTAGATTAAGCCGTTCATAAATAATTTTCAAATGCGTATCCTATACGCATATAATGTACCCTATACCAATTTTTTAAGATTAGGAAAGTTGCATTTTGAATAAGCATACTCGCATTGGCGTGGAGGGAGAGTGAAAACCCATTTAGGGAAAACTAACTCAATCTGTCACTTATCGGTAGTCCTAGTCTTTTATGAGAGTGATGTCTTAGACCATTTGTCCACCGAAGTGGGTGTGATCAACTCATGTTCTTTGGATTTGTTATCATCATGGCTCGGATTTTTATGACGTCATTTTTTGTCGTTGGCTTATCACAGACTATGCTTGTGTGTCCAGATCATGTTCATGAGCCTCTTGCTGTGAAAACGTTTATTCCATAGGTCATTATTTGGTCATTTTTTGTCATTTTGGATTTTAAGAGTCATATTGTCTTGGTTTTCATAATTTCTAGTCAATAGTTTACAGATCTAGAGGTCCCGGGGTCGATCCTCGGTGCTGTGAAGCAGTGGGTCTGGAACGAGGTCAACTCATACTCGTGAGGACAAATGAGGAACTACTTAATATAGAAGTAGTGGTTCTAGTATAGAAAACTGAGATTAACGATCATAGGTAACGCTCGTAGGGTTCGTTGTGCTGACTACATGACCCTCTCTATCCGCAGAAGTTGGCACTACCAGCTTCGGTGGCCGCGTGCTCTAAGGCGCTACTCTTGCAGTAGACTAGACTGCCAATGACTGGAGATCAAGGTTTGAATCCCAGTCGGTTTGACTAAGGGTGGTTTTCCAAAAATAGTTTTCATCTCTACCTCCACGCCAATGTGGGTACACTTCCTCTAAATATCACCTTCCTAAGGCCTTAAAACCATTAGGGTATTTAGTAGCCTAAATAAGCATTTAACCCGAATGGTTAGTAAGAATTAATGCTAAAAAAATGTTGTAGCTATCTGCGGCGGCCACCCGGTTGGTATAGCTCGATTGCAGGTGACGCCATGGAATTTTTTTTATGGAAATCGATATTTTATAGATGCGTAAATACTCAAACATAAATGTTTTTAATCATACAGTTATCGGAATGAGAATATAATGTAGGCCATGAACTTTGTATTACAGTTGTTGGTGCTAGAAGGTAATGTAGGCTATGAACTTTGTATTACAGTTGTTAGTGCTAGAAGGTAATGTAGGCCATGAACTTTGTATTACATTTGTTGGTGCTAGAAGGTAATGTAAGCTATGAACTTTGTATTACAGTTGTCTGAATGAGAAGGTAATGTAGGCCATGAACTTTGTATCACAGTTGTCTGAATGAGAAGGTAATGTAGGCCATGAACTTTGTATCACAGTTGTCTGAATGATAAGGTAATGTAGGCCATGAACTGTGCATCACATTTGTTGGTGTTAGAAGGTAATGAAGGCAATGAACTTTGTATCACAGTTGTCTGAATGAGAAGGTAATGTAGGCCATGAACTTTGTATCACAGTTGTTGGTGTTAGAAGGTAGTGTAGGCTATGAACTTTGTATTACAGTTGTTGGTGCTAGAAGGTAATGTAAGCTATGAACTTTGTATTACAGTTGTCTGTATGAGAAGGTAATGTAGGCCATGAACTTTGTATCACAGTTGTTAGTGTTAGAAGGTAGTGTAGGCCATGAACTTTGTATCACAGTTGTTAGTGTTAGAAGGTAGTGTAGGCCATGAACTTTGTATCACAGTTGTTGGTGTTAGAAGGTAGTGTAGGCCATGAACTTTGTATCACAGTTGTTGGTGTTAGAAGGTAGTGTAGGCCATGAACTTTGTATCACAGTTGTTGGTGTTAGAAGGTAGTGTAGGCCATGAACTTTGTATCACAGTTGTTGGTGTTAGAAGGTAGTGTAGGCCATGAACTTTGTATCACAGTTGTTGGTGTTAGAAGGTAGTGTAGGCCATGAACTTTGTATCACAGTTGTTGGTGTTAGAAGGTAGTGTAGGCCATGAACTTTGTATCACAGTTGTTGGTGTTAGAAGGTAGTGTAGGCCATGAACTTTGTATCACAGTTGTTGGTGTTAGAAGGTAGTGTAGGCCATGAACTTTGTATCACAGTTGTTGGTGTTAGAAGGTAGTGTAGGCCATGAACTTTGTATCACAGTTGTTGGTGTTAGAAGGTAGTGTAGGCCATGAACTTTGTATCACAGTTGTTGGTGTTAGAAGGTAGTGTAGGCCATGAACTTTGTATCACAGTTGTTGGTGTTAGAAGGTAGTGTAGGCCATGAACTTTGTATCACAGTTGTTGGTGTTAGAAGGTAGTGTAGGCCATGAACTTTGTATCACAGTTGTTGGTGTTAGAAGGTAATGTAGGCCATGAACTTTGTATCACAGTTGTTAGTGTTAGAAGGTAATGTAGGCAATGAACTCTGTATCCTCTTTGCTTGTATGTTTGTAAAATACACGTTCTTGGTGAGACTGCAACTAGCTTGGAGAGGTCTGAATTGGGAGGGGGTAGCTATTACTTATGAAGAAGATATTTGTAAACCAATGTTATAATTAGTAGAATGCAAGAGTTTTTATTGTTTAGGATTTTCCATTAGATATATTCTAGTTTCCATTTGTAAAGCGCGTGTTTGATTTAATCGTGTACGTTCATTACGAGTTTTTATTCTTGGTTTTAGGTTTTATTTTAATTTAAAGTAATTTCTGATCATATTTAGGCCATCTAAGTCCAGACCCTATGTAACTTTTGGTAATGAGAATAACCAAAATCAATTTTGGTGAAACATATTTAAATAATTGCGAAACATGTTCGAGCTTCGCTAGTGATGAACTCTTTGTTAATCACATTCATGGAGTAGAGCCTTTATCATTGAGGGGTGTTGAGTACAATATTTGCTGTTCATATAGATACAACCTTTATTTTGTAAAGCGTTAATGTCCAATGTGTTATTTATTTGAATCGTGCAAGCAGTTGAACAACAGCAACAAAAAAAAACTAAGGTCTAGTACTGTTTTTTTATTTATTTGAGATATTTAACGTGCATTTTCTGAACCGACTGATTATATCAGCACACGAGAATTTCTATGAGCGCGAAACAAAGAGTCTAGCAATTTTGACAGGAAAGGTATTTTCACATACCCTCCAGGGTTATTCTACATGTCACAATCGTCATGAGACTGACGGCTTTACTTCCCAACCGAAGGAAGTTGTGCTATGGATATTTATCGCTCAAGAGAAATCCATCGACCCCGGCTGGGATTGAACTCACGAACATCGGGTCGTGAGGTGACCATTTTACTCCAAGACCACCGAGCTAGTTTACAATACTGTAAAAATATAGACTAGTTTTAGAGAAGTATTACAGACCATGCGTTACCATAAGCTTGTGTTTGTGAGACGAGCATAATTAACACAAGTAATTAAAACTACCTATATAATTAGGCCTAATATTATCTAATTATTTTATCACCACGTCTTACTACTACTCAAGCTTCACTCATGTGTACCAATTACACTAACGAGTTAGAGATAAATAAGCTAAATTTAAAGAAAGTGTAAATGCATTTGCGTGGGGGAAGAGGGAAAAACTGTTGAATTAAAAACTACCCTCAGTAAGTCCAACCGATATTCGAACCCCGATCTCTCCTTTATCGACAATTTAGTATATCGAGAGAGTAAATCGTTAGACCATTCGAACACCGAAGATGGTTTAAATTTAAGATGCGTCAGTGGTCACGTGGTCTTACGCGTCACTCTCATGTTGGATTGGCTTTCTGGTGACAGGGAGCTCGGGACTCGAGTCCTGGTTGGGTGTACTAAGAATGGTTTTTTCCTCAATGGTTTTCCCGCTCTCCCTCCACGTAAATGCGGGTATACTTCCTCTAAATGATTACCTCTTCATCCCTATCATTCTAGCGTAATTAATGTTTGTGTATAACCCGAAAGGATGGATGATATAACTTTGTTTTGAAGCTTTGCTATTTTTTTTTTTCGGTTCACTCATCCGTGCTTTCCCATTTGTCCGTCGGCCTTGTTTGGATTTCTTTTCTTTTTTCTATCGGGTCGTTTAGGAGAGAAAAAAAAATGAATCCCAGTCGAAACACGGAGTAATGGAGCGGGAACCTTTGATGTTTTTCAGTTGCGACAGTAAAATAAACCCACTGGCGTGTATCGTTTTAACCCCTCCCTCCCCCCGACCCTCTAAAAGTATCTCACCTTCACAACAACCCTCCCCCAGAACCAATCAAACATATTTCGGTGTTGCAATGCTATAGTAGACAAGGGAGAAAATACTATTTCGGGTGCGCTCGGACATAGTCGGAAGTGTTCGAATATAGTCGGGATTATTCGTACAAAGTCGGGAGTGTTCGGACATATTCGGGAGTGTTATAATATAGTCGGGAGTGTTCAAATATAGTCGGGAATATTCGAACATAGTCGGGAGTGTTCAAATATAGTCGGGAATATTCGAACATAGTCGGGAGTGTTCGGACATAGCTGGGGGTATTCGGACATAGTCGGGAGTGTTCGAATATAGTCGGGATTATTCGTACAAAGTCGGGAGTGTTCGGACATAGTCGGGAGAGTTCGGACATAGTCGGGCGTGTTTGAACATAGTCGGGAGTGTTCGTGTCTCTTCTTCACCACTGAGACAGAGACACTCGGGAAGTCAAAAGAAAAACAACATATTAAGTGTTCAATCCAAGTATTGTGGATACAGTATTGCAAGCCAACAAGAGAGAGAAACTTGGGCCCTTGGACCCTAAAAGGTTTAAGACCCCTGATTTCTAAACAAAAGAATCGTTGGATGTCCAAACCATCTTTATTCAGCGCCCTAAAAAAGGATATTTTGCCATGCATTCCAGTTTTAAGTAGTATTTAGTGATATTCACACTGATTTTCCAACTATCTCTCTCTAAGCAATATTACTGTTTATTTGTGTTACACTAACAAGCATTCTAGACTATGTAGGGGAAGATACCTGGTGGTCTTTGATTATAATCCTGGGAGGGTTGAAATTTAATACTCATGAGGAATGAGATTAAACAAGATACTTGTTATTCTAATTGGCTATTAATGTGGTTCCAGTTACTAATAACCCAATCTGTGTTAAATTCTTGTAAAACTAATAATAACACTATCGACAAATTACTTCTTCTAAGTAATAACCCGAAGGTTGTTATGATTTATATCCATCCAGAGCTGGGCATGCACTTATCCCTTTGAATGGTTAGTGCTGCCTTCACCATCTGGTGGAAGTCCAATGTGCTTGGATAGTTAAGAAAGTGTGGTGATTTCCCGTTGCCTTCCACACTGAATCCATACGAACGAGCGAGAAAGGGCTTGCTAATTTTAAAAGGTGTTTTCACATACCTTCCACAATCGACATGGGACCGATGGCTTTACTTCCCCTCCGAAGGAAGTTGTGTTACTGATTTTTATCGCTCAAGAAAATCCCTCGATCTCGGATGGGAAAATCTGGTTTTGAAGCGAGTTCTTTACCCTTAAGACCACTGAGGTTGACTGACGATTTACAAGCACGCTTGAAGTTGTAATACGTATCAACATTTTAAGGGAATTCTCAACACGTCTAAATAGAATCTCACATTTTAAACAGTGAGAGGTTAAAATTACATTATTCAACTCGCATTTGAAGGTATTTCGACACGAATAAATAAATTAAATTTTACATATTAACGGTGTTGACCTTAATTCTTTTTAAAATCTAGTTGTTTACTCAAGTTTTGTAAAAAAAAAAATACGTTCAATAGAACTTTCAAGTTCATGAATAAATAAAAATTTTCCTCCATTTTTATTCCACACTTCCTCTTTACTTGAACAAAACGACGAGTCCATGTTGCAGATATTTGTAAAAAGAGGAACAACATTTTTTTTAAAAAAAGCTCTAAAAACTAATATCTCATTTTAAGAAAAGAATAAATTATTGAAATATAACTGCTTCCTTTTGTTTAGAATAAATACCACAGCCAAGTTTATGTTGATTACGAGATGACCTGGTTTCATAGCTTTACGAGATAACGATGAGCTGTTGGTTGAGGGGGGGCGGGTACGGTCTGTTCTTATATAGTCTAGACCTTCTCGCAAACAATAGACATTCAAATTAGATCAGAATGTGTAACCACTTCACTATTGCAGGGATAGACCATACTAATGGTTTTCAACTTGGGGTACACGAACACATCTAAGGGAGGGTGTAGAATCTAATATACTTTCCATTTATCATTTAAATGTTACCATTAAATATGTATCATTTTGGATGTGGATGTGGATAAATAATTATATCTTGGGGTTCGAGAACAAATAAAGTTTAATACCTTGGACTAGAGAGAATGTGCCGAAGAACAATCTTGATTGTTTTAGATTTTTCATTTCACTAGAAGGCACAGGTTTAGATTTAATTCATCCTAGATCATAACTAAGTTGATAGTTCATTAAAATATGTTTTTACCTTTATTATAAGAAACGTATAAACTACTAATTAAGTAGGAGACCGAATCGATAGTAACATTATTCCCGTGCTAGAATAGGCTGTCGGTAGCGGGTATATTGGGATTTGAATCCCGGTTGGGTATATTGAGGATGTTTTTCCCCCTTAATGGTCTCTTCACTCTCTCCACGCAAATGAGGATATAATTCCTCGGAATTGGACCTTCCTAGTGTCTTAACATATTAGTGTAAATTAGTACAAATTAGCAATTAGCTCAAATAGGTGGTAAGGCGCGGTGATTAAGATGCACGCTCATCAACTCTGTGATAACTGTCGGCTAGAAATAGTAAATTTACACTAACAATATTGCATGTGGATACTATCTGATTAAATATTAATGGAGATAAAGAGTTAATAGAAGTTCCTAATACAAAACATTGTTGAAATTCTAAATGATATTTGGATAAAAACGTCATTGAAAAGGAAGTTTTTGACCATTTTAGAATGGCTGCACAAATCTTAATTCTGTCATAATAAGGATATACTGTAGTTATTAACAAGAAACTTTGTCGCTTTGTCCCCCATCGTCACAGTAGAAAATTCCGAGTAATCATTCAAAGTGAATACAAATGTACTGCAACCCGCCCCGGTGGCGTAGTTAGCTAACGCGCTAGTCGTGTTGAGCTCGACTGCCGAGGACGGGGTGATCGAGGTTCGAATCTCGGTCGGGTGAACTGGGGGTGGTTTTTCCTAAATGGTTTTCCACTCTCCCTCCACGCAAACGCGGGTTCACTTATTCTATATTCAACCTTCCCAATTCCTAACCCATTAGCGTAATTAGTACTTATGCGTATAACCCGAACGGGTAGTAAGACGTGGTGCTAAATTAAATTAAATGTACTGCACACGTTTCTGGCATATCATGGATGTTTTCTGTTCACTTTTACTCCCATAACTAACGCAAGCCGGGAGCTGAGTTGGGCCTGCTGTGATGAACGCTCTTAAACAAACATTCCATAGCTACAGACAAATCCAAGAAAATCCCCCGAAAGTTTCTAAAAGGGGTAAGATACCTCACTCAATGCGGCCTCACGACAAAGCTCCACGTTTCGCTGTTCGTAAGAACACAGATAAAGTTGTTACTAGCAACAATGCGTTGTTTACACTCCTAACTTTACTAGCACTTACTAGTACTTTAAATACACCGGACAGAATCAAAAGCTTCCACGTCAAGTCATAGTTACGATTGATCCAAATTACTAATGGTCCGAACGAAATATTTCCTAATGTTAAAAAAGACGGCACATAAAAAATAACGTCAACCTTTACTCTATGAACATTTGAAGTTACTTTAAGAAAATGATTATTATTTTGTTTCCTAATTCTGATTAATTATATAACCGCTGGACTGGGTACGCACCCAAAATAAAAAAAAAATTGTACCTTAAACCTTTTGGTTTAGCAGTGTGCCGTGAACTTAAAAAGTTTGTGGAACACTCATCAAGGATTTTAAGGCGTGAGTTAAGGTAACGCGAAAAAAAGCCAGTGTGTTACAGTTTTTTTTGTATCAAAACTTTTATTGATCAAAATAAATCAAACATTTCTCCAGTAGAAACTCACAGTTTAATTTTCTTCACATGGTGATATCAACAGTGGTTGAATATATGTAAAAATATTTTATCTATTTTAGACCCAAAAAAATCTATAAAAACTGCCCTTTCTTGCGTTCCCCTACACTTCCACCTCAGATCAGAAGTGGGTTCATAGTTTTATCAGAACGGAGCGTACTAAACAACACCGTGTCGAGGGATGGGTAAGGGGTGCGTGGGGGTAGTTACGCGCACGTGCGTAGGCTCAGTGGGTCAACGACCCCTGGTAGAAGGGGTTCGTGTACCGGTACAGTTCAAACCAGAGCAAAGGGGGGGGATGGGAAGTCGAATGGTCCTCTTTTTTTTTTATTGAAAAACGTCTTATCATTACTTGACTACCGCTCCAGTTTATTTACCTCGCCTACCCCCCC
>CABFWB010004036.1:0-58354 GCA_902151455.1 Timema bartmani
ATTCCATCTTTGGGAAAACACACACATTAGAGCAAGGCCGTGCCCAGGCCAAAATTTCAGGGGTGTGGGGGAGGGTATGGGAGAAACCATCCACTAGCAAAAAAAATAAATACTTATATTAAATTACTCTAGAAGCTATCTGGAGTGAATTTCTATGTTAGTTGATGGCACGGATTAAATACTTTAAATGCTCTAAATTTGTTTAATATTTAGAAACAAGCAAATGGGTAGGCTACCCCTAAAATTCTTCCTTCCTCATCCTTATACCATTAGATTAATTATCAGGCGTGTAACCCGAACGGTTATTTAGACGCGGTGCTAAAAAAAAATATTCTTTTTAATGAAAGAAATAATCTAGCTTCTTAAATAGAATGAATTGAATCTCTCTCTCTATATATATATAAAGTTTTAAGGTTTCCATTCCAATTTAATATCTCCCGAGGACATTAAACACGATAAACATTATCAAATGAGTTCCAAGAAGGTATCAACAACGATTACAGTTTTTATCTACTCGCGTGTTGACTACAGCGCTTTGTGGGTAAATCTTACACTAACGTTGGGTCTGCTCAAGACCATGATATTAAATACTTAAATATTAATATCAACGTCTTTACGAATGCTTCACCATTACCCTGGGACTCATTAATCTGAAAATTTTACCGAAAATTGTATTCTCTAGTTGCCATTATTTGAATTTTATTTTCACTAATCAATCATCTTATAAGAGCATACTATTTTATTTATTTAAGGTATTTTACGTGCACTTTCTGAACCGACTTATTATATCAGTACACGAGAATTTCTATGAGCGAAAGCGAAAGGGCTTGCCAATTTTGCCGGGAAAGATATTTTCACACACCTTCCAGGGTACCACAATCGACACGAGACCGACGGCTTTACTTCCCCTCCGAAGGAAGTTGTGCTACGGATTTTTATCACTCAAGAAAAATCCGTTGACCTCAGCTGGGTATGAACCCACGAACAACGGGTCATGAGGCGTGCACTTACCCCAAGACCAGTGAGGTCAACAAATCATAATAATTTTTAAGGTTGGCTTAAGTTTTGTTAAAAACATCCTCACTCTTTCCCACACATTCACGATTTACCCTCTTCTTCTCGTTCCCTAGTACAATATTTGATGGTTTCATGTATGTATATTATATATACATAAAATAATCTCTAGGTGCCCATTCCCCCAACCCAGCACCTTCACCTACTTAATAGGCCACAAGCCGCCACTTATTTTAATTTAGGGAAAATTTTAAATTCTGAATTGCTTTAATAGCCATTTTAATCCTTATTCTTTGTATGTAGTACGTTTATTAATTAATGACTTTTCTGCCCCCTTCCACCTCCCCCCTAACCCCCATAATGTAATAACACTGCAGGAAGGGCAGTTTAGAAACTACAAACATATTTTTTACGATTTTATACGGGGCTGTGGGGAACGCAAGAAAAGGATAGTGTTTTTGAAGTTTTTATAGCAAAACTTTTTTTTGTTCAAATTAAATAAAATATTGCTTCAGTAGACACATAGAGTTTAATTTTCTTCTTATGGCGATAACAACAAATGTTGAATATATGTCATGAGCATAGCGTTATCAAATGAGAAACTTTTTAAATGAAGAGAAAAAGTCGTCATTAAATTCCAGGACACCCTTGACAAATATTAATGAGCTTTTGGTATTACCTTATTAAGAAACTTAAACTCTGTTTTTACGGGAGAAATAATTGATTTCTTTTGTTTATCGCGTCCCTAACAGCCCCACGTTAAAATTATATTTGTATAAACATATATATTACTGGTATTATTTAATCAGTATTGATGTTAAGCGCAGATCACACAACATGGCACATGAATAGATGAGTGTAGGAAGAAAAGAGAAAGCACTTCTAACCTTCTTTGCTGACCACAAAAACTATTGATATTGAAAATGGAGTGTAAGATATTTTTTCTAGAAATGCTCTATTTAAAAAAAAAGTTTCATTGCATTTTTAAAAATTTTAGTTTTGGTTTATTATAATTACTTTTTTGGGCCTACTAATTGATATGAATATTTACTTTAGTAAATGGGGCTTTTTTACGAGAATATATCGTATTAAATGTATTGTTAATACATTGCTAATTGCTATTATTTTATATTATAATTTATTAATAATAATATTTAGCACCGCGTCTTACTAGCCGTTCGGGTTATACGCTAAGTACTAATTACTCTAATGGATTAGGAATTGGGAGGGTTGAATTTAGAGGAAGTGAACCCGCATTTGCGTGGAGGGAGAGTGGAAAACCATTTATGAAAAACCACCCCCAGTTCACCCGACCGAGATTCGAACCTCGATCTCCCCAACCTCGGCGGTCGAGCTCAACACGACTAGCGCGTTAGCCAACTACGCAACCGAGGCGGGTTTATAATTTATTAAAAAATTATGTTTAACGTGATATAATAAACGTTTAAAAAATCATCATGGTATTTAAATTTTATTTTATTTCAACACGTTCAAAGCTAAGGTTTGCCCGGGAGGGAGGGTGGGCGGGTGGTGCTAGACCACTATTTAAATAAAAAGATTATGGAAATAAAAGCCCCATAAGCTGAACAACGAAAAATTAGTTTTGAGTTTTCTTAGTGATCATTACAGTCAAAATCAAGGTTATGGATAAGCTACATGCAGGGGGAAATGTAACCGAGGGTGGGGTGTTTAAAGGGGTTTACGGGCTGGGGTGTGACGAAATCTGTATATCCCCCCTAGGCGGCAAAAATATAAATCCGCAACTGGCATGCTGGCGATGGTTAACTTTATTTTTTTCCATTCACCTTGGCCACAGACCAATAATATACTCAGACACTCAACCTCCAGGTTAAAATAGTTGCGCTCCTCTTGGCAGCTTGAGTCCTTAAACACGAGGTTCGCCGTGGTTAGTCCTATAATCACCCAGCAGTGACACTAGCGAAGCCCAGTGTTGAAGGACTCAAGCTGGCATAAGGAGCGCAGCGAAACCCCCCGTAAGGTTGAGAGTCTGTTTCTTACTTATCTGTGACCTTGACCCAAACGTCGTGTCATTTGCCCATAGTTCACTAGTCACTTGGCTCTACAAACACTCTTGTCATTTCCGTTTAAAATACGTGCGAATTCGCTCTTCGTGACATGTATTGTATTGACAAGCCACTAATGAAACAAAATCTCGTTCGAGAAAAATTTACAACTACAAGAAGCTTGGGTTGGCCAAATCAGTGTCACTTAACACAAATCAAATAGGACAAATATGTACACACCTTCTACCCTGAAAGGTAACACTATTTCCTTGACAGATTACACCATGACCCTATCTAATAAACTACGCCATAGTGGAAACGTACAAGATAAACTTGATGTCTTTCAGTGTGAAGCCTACCAACATAAAATAAAACATGTAATTTTTTATTATTTATTTTTGTCATTACTTCTTACCACCCGTTAAGACTATACGCAGGAACGAATTATGCTAGTGTTTTAGAGAGGAAGAAGGTTGAATTTAAATGGACGCGTACCCGCATTTACGTGTAGGGAGATTGGAAAAACGATTTAGGAAAATAACCATCCTCATTACACCCGACCGAACCCCGCTCTTCCTGTCATCGGTAGTCCATTGTGAGAGTGACCACTCGACCACCAAACCGGGTAATATGGGGAAGAAACCCAACTATTACTTCAACAAAACTTAACCCTCTTCAGTGGCCGAAAGGTCTAAGGCGTCACTCTAGTGTTACACTGGCTTGCTGAAGACTAGGAGTTAGGGCTCGAATCTTGGTCGGACTTACTGAGGTTGGTTAGATGGTTTCTCCCTCTCCTTCCACGCAAATGCGGGTAGATTACCTCTGAAATGCTTTCATCCTCATCCCTATACCACATAACTACCATAATATATTAAACATGGATCAAAACTCTTTATTTCTTTAGAATATAAAAAAAAATGACTGCCCCATTTGACAGCGTTTAGTTTTGTGAAACAAAGGCCCTGTCACTTCGGCCCAAAATACTTTTCAACTCAACGGGCTCACGAGTCGCTTGACTCTTGTCATTTCTATCCAAAAGACAAGTGAAGTGAATTCACCTGTCATGACAAGACTTGTCCCTTTGTCAAACAGGCCCCTAGCATGTTTCCCTTCGTAACTTAACAGGATACAATAAAGATTGAAAAGAGTTTAGTAATTTTATACTCCGGTTGACCTGATTACTCCATATAGTCAACATTTAAATAAAAACAATATTTACACCCTCAAACCTTGTTTAAATAATTGGATTATCAGACTGCCAGGGCCCTCTTCTGCCTTCGACGGTAGCCGAGTGGTGTAAAAGAGTTAAAACTCGCACAAGGTTATCGTTTATAGGGTGGTCTGTTGCACTTGTGATAGTTTCTATTCTATAAGCTAATGCGGGTGCACTTAATCCAAAACTACTCTTATCACCAGCCATCTAGTCTGTCCTCATCCGTGGTAGCGATTGTGGAGGCATTGTTTTCTAGGCAATGACGAGCCTGATTTTAGTTGGAAGAACGGTTTCAAAAATGCAAACATATTATGTGTTATTTTATAGTTATTGATAATATCTATCAAAAGGGACGGCAGCAGATAACATGACTTGACGTATGAATATACAGTTTTAAAATGGTTTTAGTTACTTTAGTAACTACCAGATACTGTTTTTCCCAGTGGCGTAACAGATTAAGCTTGCCACCCCACCGCAAGATTTATTTTCGGGCCCCCTTTTCCAAGTCATTTAACGCTTTAATAAATTAAGAATTAATAGCCAAAGCTATTATTTATGCTTATTAGTGGGGATTACTCCACCTAGATATCATATTCTGAAAATTGAAAAATGACACCTGGACAGAGGTCCCGGGTTCGATTCCCGTGTCCAGGTGTCATTTTTCAATTTTCAGAATATGCTTTAATAAATGTTATAAGAAATAATTACTAGTCCTAAATAATTACTAATTTAGTAATCACACCTTATAATGACTGTTTTAACCTCGGGTTTTGTGTTGGGAACGTCATCAGCCAGTCAGCTTGACTGCATGAAGATATACAATAATTCTGCGTTATTTTAAATTGAATGAAATAGTTGGAATAATGCTATAGCTTAATTATAATTTACAACACTTTATGATAAACATATCCAACTATCTAAACTGTCAATAAGCAGGACATTAAGTTATTTGATTAGCCTACAATTATTTCCACCAAATTTTTAATAAATTAAAGTTCCCTTTCGCGGGCCCCCTTACATCATTGGGCAACCTCCCGCATTGCAGGCCCTGTGGTCCTGGGTGTTCCGCCACTGGACTTATTCCTTTAAAAATCATGGTTTATAAGAGACTTAGGTTCAAAACCTTTCTGGGTTAGAAGATCTAATCGTGTGGGTTACAAGGGATTCGGAGCTCACTACAAGTTTTATCCCGGGTGCTAATAACTCGTTCCCGAGCCTATGTGATTAGAGTGGCTGACCACGATTCTCGGGGAACGTTGTTCAGTTCCAGGTGGTGTTGACAAATACATTTACAATTGGTTTATTTGCTTTAGTAGGTATAATAATATATATTATCCAGATTCCAAAACTGGGTTTGAAGTATTATACGTTCATTCTCAGGTTAAGTTAGTTTATAAGTTTTATGGGAGGGGGTAACCTGGCGGTCTAGGGGCGGTAAGGTATCAGACTTCTGTGCTGTGGGTCCGGGGTTCAATCCTCGGTACCGGCATAGATTGATCTGATTTCCAAAACCTTCCTTCACCTCTGGCAATACGTATATTAATCAAATCTTGTGAATGTGTGGAATGCCAGGCCTCCACCGTGGTTCGGATCCCACGTTAAACTGTAGGTCCTCCATTTCCTCTCACAATCACCCTATCATTACACAGTGCGTATAAATCAAACGGGTAGTAAAACGTGGCGCTAGTAGTAGTAGTAGTAGTAGTAGTAGTAATAATAATATTTATGGGAGAGGGAGATAATATGTGTGTTTAGAACATGTTCATTAAGAACCTTAGTAGGTAATTATAGAAAACACAAACAATTAGTTGTTGCATTCCAGAAGTGATAAAAAAAAAACCCCGCTTGACGCATTAAGAAGTGCATGGAGATTGCACAACGTGTGCTCAACACGAAACTAGCGCGTTAGCTAACCACGCAACAGGGGCGGGTCAAAAGTGATGCTATACACTTGCCTCATCTTAAGGGCACGTTTCAGCAGATATATTTTTTATTTTCACATTACATTATATTAATTTGAGAAGCATTAAAAAAAATTATATTGTTTTTCCTAAATGGTTTTCCACTATCCCTCCATACTCATACGGTTTGTGCCAGTAGGTGAACGCATGTTAGATGCGCTTCGCGAAAAGTGCCCGAAAAGCCGGGAAAAACGCGTCAAAAAATTTGGGAAAGTAACACGAATGTCGAGGATTGTGTGGAAGTGTTCACAAAAGTGAAACTTAAAACCTTGGTGAGTCATTCACATATTTGTAAATAAGAACTGTTCCAGGAAACTTATTAAAAAATGGACTAGTGTCACCTTATAGAGTTTATTTTTTTGTCAAAATTTGGTAAAAGTTTCATCTTTCTAACATTCTTGGTTAAAAAGTTATTCAATAAATTATTCATAAGGGCACCGGAAGTCGAGGTCTAGTGGAAATTTCCACTGCCTTTACGTGGTGGGACAAGGACGGAGATAGCAAAAAGCTATCATTTAATAGTTATTTAAACGGGTGTTAATAGCAATCGTTTAGCGGTAATAGCCGACAAGAATAAATAGTGTACCTATAGGTCGCCAACAAACTGCAGTTATTAGGAAATAGGGGCTAGAAAAAAAAAATTCTTGTGGTTGGGGGAAAAAAAACTAACTTGAGGACAGAAAGGTGTGTATTAAGACATAAGTGTATCAGCACTTGCCAAAGGCCTTTCAATCAGTTAGTAGTAACTCCAAGGGTCAATTCACAGGCTGTTGGTCATAGGATGTTGCAGTGACGGCTTGTTAGGATTTGGAAAACATCCTATTCAGGATTCCTAAGGGAGACAGGAAGAAAAAGCCGGAGGATGTCTCGGAGGGGACAGATTCGGTCCGAAGAGGAGGAGTTGAACGAGAATGTACTGGGAAAAAAATGCGAGCCAGAGGATGATTGTGATGCATAACTTCATCGACAACCTATTCCATGACAAGAGGGTCACCGCAGATGTCACGAGTAAGCTCAAGTTTAAAGTTAACAGCGTGCTATTGATATAATAGCGAACCAAGAGAGACAAATCCAGCAACTGGGCAGGGAGAACGTACGACTTAGACAAGAAGGAAAGAAGATACAAGAGGAAGTGACAACGAGGAAACCCACCTTTGAACAGATAGCGGCAACAGGGCCGCCCAGCGGATTATGAGAGAGCTGGAGAATAAGACCAGCAAAGTCTTCATTTCATCTAGCAAAGGGGAGGATACAAAGGAAATTCAATTAAAGGTAATGTCAAAGCTAAATCCAGCTAAGGACAGAATCAGGATCCGTTCCATCAGGCCAGCTGGTAAAGGTAGTGGTCGTGGAAATGGAAACTACAGAGGACACATACAAGGTAAGACAGGGTATCCTGGCGCTTGAGGGGCTCAAGTGTGAGGACCCGAGGAAAAGACGACCACAAGTGACGATTTTTGACGTACCCACAGATATGACAGTGGAAGAACTAAAAGATACAATGTACAGACAAAATCTAGAGGGGAAGATTACGAGGCAGGAATTTGATTAGGGGTTCGAGCCGAGATTTTGGACGGGGAAGAGGGAGAGGCGTGTCACCAACCACGTCACTGAGGTCTCACCAAGAGCCCGAAGTTTGCTGGTTGGGGTTCACGTCTACCTCCGATTCAGTAGCGTCTCGGTAAAGGACTTCCTTGTAGTGACAAGGTGCAATAGGTGCAGGGATTTAGGACTCCGGGTTAAGTTCTGTCCAAAGAAGGAATCGGTGTGTGGGCACTGTGGCAAGGAAGGCCACGAGTTAAGAGACTGTAAGGAAAAATTGAAAAAGTGCATCTCTTGCTCAAAGTAGAGGTGTAGCCCCTTTTCGTTCTCCAGAATCAAGGCAGGCATACAAAGTTATGCAGCATAAAATAAAAGGGGGAGAAATAAATGTAGAGTAAGCCGATTGGACATTAAAAACAAATATATTATTATATAATATATTTGCTCATGTTTACCTGCAACCCATTCAGCATTATTGCGCTAAACATAAAAAAAGGATGACCAGACAATAATTAAAGAATATTTCCATAACAGAGTAAAATACTTAGTTAGATAGGAGATAAGTGAAATCAACATATCAGAAGTTAAATATTTAAATGTAAGTTTTATTTATAAACAAGATAAAATTAAGTTTTACTTATATACAAGGTATATATATGTTTTATTTATAAACTATATATATATGATAAAAACACCTCTGGTATTTACCTAGCAATATTATAAAAAATAACTCTGAATATTAAATTGTAAGATCCACAAATGATAGGATTCTGAATATTAAACATTCTTGTGCTTTTCACAAAGGACTTTGAACATTAAACATATTAAATATGCATGGTATTATATTAATTTGTGTTGGTAGGTTTACATTCTTTTGTTGCATCCATTGCTGGTGGGAATCATAGTCGTTTAAGTATTTGCACATTTGTTGGAATAGAATACATTAAACATTGTTTTTAATGACTTGATGCAAGTTGATACCTTGTTAACACCATACTAAAGTTAATCGGAACTTATTTATATATAAATTGTTGTCTTAAACCATAACAAATCAGTAGAACCTTGTTAATCAAAATTATTAATTGTGACCAAAGCTTGTTTGGATTAAGCATGAAAATATGAAGAGTTCTTAGGGGAGAGTAGATTATATTTACACATTTAAACAATACAAATAATTATACAATCTGGGTTGTGACCCCCTCACCACCCCCGCCAAGCCCCTAATTAAATGCCATCATCCAATTCATTACATTTGAATAAATTTTATAACATTTACATTCATTTAACTTTTGTATAACACGTAATATGTACCTTACTGTAGCTTTACATTTAAAGTATATATTTCTACAATACTGTAATTATTTTAATTACAAAAAACATATAGTATTGACTATAATATGTAAATATTTAGCATTTATTATCACAGTTTCTTACAATCATATTTTAGTTTTGAGTTTGTTATCAATACAATATATTTCCTTTGACTTAGTAAATAGTTTTACCATCATTTTCTGAAAATTATATTAGGATTATCCTGAATTTTGGACTATCGGGGCTCGACTTAACGTGGTTTTACTGTATTTAATAAAATATATTAATTTTTAATGTTGTCTGGATAATTTCTTTATTTTAAAATTGTGTGTTATGTTTCAGATCTAAAGTTGAAGCAATGAGGGAACTTGCAGCAAAACCTCACACAGTGGAGGCACTCTCGTATCGTGTGACTGCGGACAGTCCTGCCGAGGACTTAACTCCACACGCTGAGCAATCTGTGATAATCAATGGTGGCCTCAGTTATCCAGTCAAACAGGTTAGACCTTCAACCTGAAACTTGTTTCAACCATTGTCTAGTGCGTATTGTTCACTATCCTTTGCATAAACTGATAGCAGTTATAAAAGTGTTGGGTAAATTGCACTTAGTCTGTATTGTTCGCTATCCCTTGCATAAGCCAATAGCAGTTATATAAGTGTTACCTAGGTAACATGCATTTAAAAGTTTCATCAAGTTGACATTAGTTCCAAATACATATCTAGCTCATCGGTAAGAGGAATTTTTCCATCTAAAAAAGTTTGACATTTTTAAATCGCAGCAATGTTAATTTTATCTTTTTAGAAGTAAGCTTCATTAGGATTATTGCCAGTGGCATGTTCATACATGTTCATACATATTCATACATGTTCATACATGTTCAATATCTCTCCCCACCAAGCTTGCAAATCGTTTTAATAAACATTTAAAACTGGTGAAGCAGTTATGTAAAATATAGCACTGAAGATGTGTATTGAATTTATAAGCTAAATTTTAAGATCAGGTTTATGATTTAATATCATAAAGGTTTTTTATTACAATAATTGAGACAGGCCTTGAAATTACATATTATTAGGAAACCCCCCTTCAAATAATAGTATTGATAATGTATATGACCCCACCCAAAATTAAATTTCTAGGTACACCTCTGTGAACTTTAGCCTACATACTTGTACATTTAGAAAAAAAACCCTAGTTATTCATACATAAAATAAAGTTAATACTGTAGATATGTACCAGCTTATGAAATGAAAGTTTGAATGAAGTTTTTTAATAGTGTGTTTTAATATTTATATTTGCAAATCCAATTTTAACAATTAAAGACTTTAAAAAAATAGGGTTTACGGTTCAAAGTTATTTTTGCAAGTCTCTTTCAAATTATCTTAGTGCAAAGTTAACCATATAGATCGCACATTTTTGGACATTTGTTATTAACCAAAAAGATTAGTTTGTTTTGGAGGTAAATCTTAATTCTTACATGAATCAAAGTCAGGGGTACCCGTATGGGGGAACTAGAGGGGCAATTGCCCCCCCCCCCCCTCTGAGATTCTGAGGTGATATAAATATTAGAAGTTAGAAACATTTTTCTTATATTGTATCTTATTTTCAGGAGATAAGGATTGCCTTAAAAACGTCCTTTGAGGATTCAATTTAATAAATTTTTCCGGGGAAGGACCCCCGGACCTCCCGCCATACCAGGGAATATTACAGACCTTCCAGACCCCTGGTTTGCCCCCCTTCTCCGAAGAAAAGTCCTGTGGGCGCCCTTGATCAAAGTTGAACTTTGATAATTGGCAACAAACAACTTAGCCTGATTTTTATATGAAAGTTTATCTAGACATTTCACTGGCATAATACATTATTTCTATGTCACAACAGGATGCTACAAAAGTAACTGAACTGAAAGCTGATTTGAGCGAGCACTCTACACGAATAATAATGAACGGAATTCACAAACAAACTATAAACTTTGATAGCAGAGCTAAAAATCTTGACGGTGAGTTATAAAGAAACAAAATACTAATTTAACAAATTGTTCATAGTATCTAAACGTTGATTACTAGCCACTTTTTTTTCAATTCGAATCAATATTTTATTTTTAAAAAAAGTCGTTTTAAAACAAATTACACAAATTAATTAAGAATCTAGGTTTTGTGTTTCAAATCTTTTGTTTAAATCATTAAATTATTTACTAAGGAGGAATGAAAGGTAATGTGAGTTAAGGTAAGTATTTTTGTAGTTTTTATAACAAAAAAGGCTTTGTGCCAAAATAAATAAAGTGTTACTCCAGTAGATGTGTTTATTTAAATTTGCCACACATAACTATCTCAACAGTTCTTGAATATTTTTCACGAGCATTTTGAATATAACTTTTTCTTTTTGTATAAAGTTTCTTAACAAAGGCCACTTATGCCCATGACAGGTATTCAAAAACTGTTGAGATTACTATGTGTAGAAAAAAAATAGCAAAGAAACGTTTTATTATTTATTTGGCCAAATGTTTTTTGTTTTTTAATATCAAGTGTCAAAATATTGCCCCTAACCCACGTCCCCTCCCATCCCTCCTTAAAAGCAGTACAATATATTTCAGCAAGCAAACACCCTTTGATAAATGTTTCCACCCATTTTCCTTGGCAAGTGGGAATCATGGTTAGAATTTAGCCTGAGAATGTGGTGTTTTTGGTTTTATTCACTAGACTAATAAAGGAGATTATTGAAATATTTTTTTCCTCAGTTTTAAATATGTGTTTTTGTTTGTATGGTTGTGACCGCGTGGTCATAGATCTTGGCTACAGATCCAGACATCCCGGGTTTGATCCCTGGAGCTGCCAAAATGTATCTGTTAAGCAGTGAGTCTGGAACGAGGTCAAACTCAGCCTCGTGAGGACAATTGAGGAGCCACTTGAAAATAGAAGTAACAGATCCGGTTCAGAAAATTGATATAAACGGCCTGAGGGCTCGTTATGTTGACCACATGACACCCTCTATCTGCAAATGTTGGCAGTATCATTGCTAAAAGCAGCGGTCGCTTGGTCGTTATAGCTCGCTTGCAGGCTCATACCATTGAGTTCAAATAGTTGTACATTTATTGTATTGTAAAAAGATTTCAATTGTTACCACCCACTCTACTACCTCTTAGCTACGGCCAAACTAGACTAAAAGGAAGGTGGGGGTAATCTAACATAAGATATGTGATAATAAAGCATGACATTAGCAACAATTAAATAACAATATAAATGTTTTATTCAAGATAACAACAAATGAAACAATAAATTACATGGCCTCAAAAATCCATCGGAAGTATGTTGAAAATCATATCAATGTTAAAGCGCAGTTTAATTATGAGAATATTTCCACATGAAACATATTTTTAAGTCTACTAGGTCAGTCTGGAAGAGACAACAACTCGACTAAACTACACTGTCAGTTTCACAACAGTGAATACTGACAATACAACCTTAAATGTTTGACTATTAGAACAAATCATTAATTTATAAATATCCAGACAGATATTTATTCGAATACAAAAAAGAGCCTAATGCGCATCTTTGAAATGGTTACCAAAGTGTCTGCTTCACTACATTGAATACAGACAGCGTTAAAGATAAAGTTAAATTTAATATTACACAGATATTTATATGAACACGAGAGTTTGGCTTACCGGCATTGAGTCAAACTCCGCGGGACTATTAAATTTTGACACAACGAAGGTCGTTAACAAGAACTCTACTTGTTAATAAAAAATATGACATACAAAAAGACTAGTTAAACCACAAGTTATATCAGTTAAATAATTTGGAAAAATTATAAAGTCTAATTTGATCAATCAGCAAAACTTTACGTTAATTCAAACAACAAATAAATTAGAAAACATTATTAAAAAAGGGATTTTACATTTGCTTAGTCTGCAAAACTCTGTCAATTTAAATTAAATACTTCTAACAAAAAATAAGTTTCTAAATGTGGCAATCTAATATTTACATGACTTTACTGACACTAACGCCCAAGTGGCGACAAAATGCATTAACTGTCTCATAGTTAAATTTAGTTTTAATAAAAAAATTTAGTAAATAACTTACGTAGTTTATTTTGGTTTATTCCAAAATAATTACATTACATTAATTCAAAATTGAATTAGCCATAATTCAAGTCTATTGAATTAACATCGATGAGGTAATATAAACACAATACGTCATCATCCTGTAAATTTTCCAAGTCCAGGACAGGACTTCTCCAGACGGCGTTGAAAATAAATGTTTATGACATGACTTCTCTTGAAGGCGTAGAATAATAATAGTCACTGAGTTTAAGAACCGCAAGGTTTAAATAGTGTTTCTAGTCGCTTAGGGTTGGAAGGGGGGAATGTTCACACTGGTCGGTGGCTTCCAACGGTCATTTTTGAAGCATGCAGACGAGCACGTAGTCCTTGATCAGGCTAGGATTGGCGGGCTGCCTCGAACACGCACACCAGTGGTGTTAGAGATCTGTTTGACTGGTGTTGGTGACATACAGACATCACGCGATGTCTTGGTGGTTGGTTTCGTCTTCCCCACTGGACGGCAGGATAGTTTCAGTTAGTTGTTGTCCTTCGCTAGTTCCGAAAGGATCGATTTGACTAGTCCTCTCGGAACCCCAATTGTGCTTGCACGATGGTTTGTTCTACCCACTCTTCGATTTAGGACGCGAGGTGTGTACTCATGTCTTGAAGGTTGTTCTAGCCAGAAGAAACACTGGGTTAGTACATGAACAGTTTGTGATTGTGAGGAGTTTATTCTTGTTTGATATTGTTCTTAATATAGACTGAGTCTACATTGGACTGCAATAGAGAAGCTTACTAATGCAGGAAGTTTATTAATATTGAGGTTTAATACGGAGTGGGTAGTATGACTCTTGAGGAAAACCTTTGCGTGAAGCTTAATATGGGGGATAGTATGATGTAACATGCTACAATGTTACACAATCATTTTAATACTGCTTTCTTTAAATGAATAGCTCAGAAAACTGCACAATAATGGGTCTCTTGGTTTAAGATGAAGGATCTATTAGAGGTACGGTACACACTGTATATATGGCATAATGGAAGTTTTTAAGTAATTTTATTACGTTGCAAAACACTTTCAATGTCTTCCAACAGATTAATAGACTTGTAAGCTAAGCTTTCATCATGAAGGATTTTTTTTTAAGATTCATGAAAATTTACTACTTGAACAAAGCTAATTTATTGATTAAAATTGAAATTTAACGCAAAATAAGATATACAAAAAGCTAATTTATTGATTAAAATTGAAATTTAATGCAAAATAAGATATACAGTCAAGGAAGTACAATGTAGTCAATTAACTATTTTCTAAAATATATGAAAATATATAAAGAGCTTTGCATTACAGATACTTGAAGGGAATGGAGCTAGATTCCAATTTTCATAGGAAAGTATCTGATAGCTAGAAGATGTACTAGATTTAAAATTAACATATTCATATGTCATGTCATGTAATCTTAAGTTGTCATGTTTTATATACTATGTATAATATACATATATATTATATTATATAGTCAAAACCTATAAAATATGTTTATATTTCTAAAAAAATCTTTCATGAAAATTGGACATTACATTTACTATGTTGAAGAGTAAGGGGAATAAAAAAAAGCATTTGATAAACTCCAAAGAAAAGAGAAAAAAATCTCAACTGTCTTATTTTGCAACTCTAAATCTTTTAATCACACTTTATTTATTTTGATCTGGAGATTTGAATTTTTGTGTGTGTGCTGCGGCTTACTACCTATTTACGCTACCTGCATTAAAAAAAAGTTTATCAATGAAAGAGTTATGTATATAGATTGACTGACAAGGACAACAGGGAACATGAATTAAATTTGGGATATTTGTCTTTGCGTGCCAATGCTCTACATTTGAGCTCTCCAGGTCTGATTCATATCAAGAGCCACCCATCGCTGCTTGTTGTGTCAAGTAAACCAGTATGGCTCAGTGTTAGAGCAATGGCATACAAAGACAAAGAGTCTGAGTTTGATTGCCGTGTCCAGGCAGCCGTCTTTAACTCGTGTGAATATGATTCCAGTATTAGGATTGCTCCTAGTCATAACATCTATATATCAGCTTATGATACATTTAAATAAGTATAAATATTATGTATTTGCCACCTGTATTGTTGGCTGCATGATCTAAGGCGTTGTAAGCTCTTGAGGGGTTGGTTAATTTTCAACCAGTGTAGAGGCAAGTGGGAGTGGGGATGATTGAGGTTCTCCGCAGAAAAAGGAGTTTTTAAAACCATTTTCCATCTCCAACCCTTGGCTTACTGCAAATCTAATGCAATCTAGAAAAAAATATTAATGAGATATTATTTAACAATTTGAAGCAAAACCAACAAGTCTATCATGATTCTAATGGCCTTAAACAAACCTAGTTTGATCTTAATTTGTTAATATGTTTTTAAAAATTAAAATAAAAAAAAATATTGCTAAGATTTTAACCACTTATTTGATCGATAGAATTAACTTTCCTAGTTTTGTTTTGTTTCCTAAAGTATCATCCTTGTATTCTGATAAGCAATAAACTTAGTTTTTAATTTTGATTATATACCGGTACCGTACTGAAACGTTTATGCAAAAGACTTGTTCTTAAGTTTTTTTCCAAAGTGGATGTATAATATGCACTTTATAAATAAACTGTTTTTATCAGAAGATGGCTTACACACTATTTTAGGACAGGTACAATACACAGTTATCCATACTTTACTAATTCATCAGTGTGTAAGGGAAGCCCCAATTTCCAATTTTTTGGTCATGCCGAGATTTGAACCTGAGACCCTTAAATTACTAAGTGGATGAGCTATTAAGTGTGCTAAGATGTCAGTCTTCTAAAGGCACACCAGCCCTTGACCATGGGTGTGATCATTGCAAGGCATTGTGTCGCAGATGATATCATACCTGCTCTGAGAGAACTTTGTTAAAATACTGTTGATAAGAAATATATTGCTTTAGGAACGTGTTGTAGAAGCAGATAGGGTACAAGAAGATCGTAAATTTAACCTCCTATGAATTAAGCACAAGAAAAAAGAAAAAAACATACTCTACACAGTGTACTTACTTATACTAAGTACACCATGGCTTTATCTAATAAGCTGCACCATAGTGGAATAAAACTAGGTAATCTCTCTACCTTTCAGAGTATACAGTGTGAGATGACCTGGCGGTCTAGGGGTAAGGTGTCAGACTTCTGTGCTGGGGGTCTGGGGTTCAATCCTCGGTCCTAGCACAGATTTATCTGATTGCCAAACCCTTCCTTCACCTCTACCATTTCATCTCACAATCACCCTACCATTACACATTAGCGTAAGTGCGTATAACCCGAACGGGCAGTAAGACGCGGTGCTGATAATAATATACAGTGTGTAAAGGCTTTACTTTCAATTCACTTTCAATCTAGGCCTCTATCTAAAATATCACCTTTAAATGGTATTTATTCCATGTCCAAGATAAAACTAGTATTTGATAAGAACTCTTTTCTTAAGATCATTAAATGAAACAGTAGATCTGAACTTATATGTTAGCACACCTCATATTTCAATAGTAAGCCTTTCATGGTTAATTTAAAATTAAATTAATGACACCCACTTTGGTGGCTGAATGGTCTAAGGTGTCACTCTTGTATTAGACTGGCCTGCTGGAGATGAAGAGACCGGGGTTTGAATTCCAGTCTGGTCAATTGAGAGTGGTTTTTCCTAAATGTTTTCCCACTCTCCTTCCACATAAATGCGGGTAGATTACCTCTAAAAAGCTTCCTTCCTTATCCCTGCGACATTAGAGTAGTTATCATATATACGTATAACATGAACAGGTAGTAAAACACGGTGCTAAAAAAAGAAGTACAAACAAGTACATCTTAAAGGTGACAGCATTAATTGCATGGTTAGTACATAATTAATTCTGGTTTGAGAGATCATGACTCAATATCAACCCAAATAAGCAGGGGCGGCTCAAAAAATGTTTGCGCTGGGGCGGAATTGCTTTTTAGCGCCCCTTTCGCCCCTTATATAATTGGGATAATTAGAAAATATGAAAATAATCCCCAAACCAAACAACTACAAACCTATCACAGCCTGGGCGTGAGAGGAAAATCATTTTAATGAAAACTTCATAAATGGTAATCATACTCCAAACGTTTTACTGTTGTGATTGTATAAAAATGGTTGGGAATATAGTTTTTTTTATAAAAATATGTTTTGTAAACATACATTTGGATATAACGAAAAATTTATGAGATAATTGCAAAAAACAGTTTAAGGGCACAATTTTTTCACGATAGCTGATGTAAAAGAACTTTTTATAAGAGTTACATTATATCCTAAACACAAAACTAAATTAATATGTCAGATTTTATGTCAATATCAAAAAGTGAAAGATTGTTATGCTTAGCAACTCCATTATTTTGCCGAGGCTACGTTAGGCTAGGTTTGGTTTCTGTTTGGAGCCCCCCTCGAGCTGGCGCCTCGGTTCGCTCGGCCCTACAAACGAGACCTTCATATCATAATTTTTCACTCTTCTCCAAGTTTTTCCCTCGATTGTGTCATACTACCTGTCCGGGCTATGTGCGCTTGGTTATACTATTGGGTTAGGGATGAAGAAATGTTCACGAATTTGCATGGAGGAAGATTGGGAGACCATTTAGGACAAACCACCTTCAAGCTGGGATTCAGAACCTGACCTGCCTGTCACCGGTAAACCAGACTAAATGAGCTTGACCATTAGACCGTGTGCACACCAATGGTATCTCCTCCCACTAACATATTGATACAGCTACTTATTATTTTTAAATTTTTCTAATTTCCATTTCTTCTAAATATAAACATTACTATCCTTATATATATTAAATCTATCATTAAAAGACCTTCACGCAAATTTTGAATGTATCTGTTATTTCTGATGACAGGCCCAAACCAAGTGTTGCCAGCAGACAAGCTACACACAGTGTTGCCACATGGCCGAGTGAAGCTTCGGACAGAGGAAGAAGGGATGGCAGCCTTGAGACCTATGTCTGTTCCGGCCATGTTGGACAGGACAGCTGAACAATACCCAGAAGTTGTTGCACTAGCTCACAAGGGAACGGGCGGTACTTGGCAACATACCACCTACAGGTTATCTGTGTTCTTAAATAATTAATATCTAGAGTGTATTTGTGCTACAATGACTAACCTCGAACAGGGATCCACAAAATGCAAACCTTGAACCTCTTTTATGCTTTGTACCAGTTACAATTTTTTATGTATCTTTTGTTTGTTTCTTAAGAGCTATGTTGTTAATTGTTCACTAATTGTAAGTTGGTTAGTGTTGAAATTTAATTCACAACAAAAGTTTAGATTTAATTTAAAACGAACGAGTTAGATCTGTGAATCGCTGCTATCTGTATCTCTCCACCAATCTTCCTTCCTGACTCTAGCCCACTCTTTTCCCCTTGGCTCGTCCCTCCTAGTTGGCTTCCCCTATGGCCTTCTTCCCATACTCTTCAACCCCAACATATTTTTCTTAAATCTCTCTCTTCTCATTATCTAGACATGTCCATACCACTTCATTCCTGCTTCCTCTATTAGCTCATTTAAGCCCTATAGTTTTGCTCTTTCTCATAACATATCGTTTCTTAACTTGTCTTTTCTGGTGACAGCAAGTATGATCCTCATATATTTTATACCCATAGCCTCTACTTTTCTTTCCTGTATCCTTCTTATCCATTGTATTGTGATATTGAAATCAATCAATCTTCAAATTAACATGAAATGTTGTAATGATCTCAATCCCCCCCATCCCTTTATTAATTAGAATTAATCTTAATGTAATATTCAGTCTCTTATTTTGTAATTTAATATTTTTATTCCTCTTGGTCAAGATGATCATATTTCTCTTTGGTTGTCATATGTCAAGGTCATATTCATTTCTTGGCTGAACATTATGAAACAGGTGCATTTAGACTCCACCCCTTTATATATTTTCCCACTTTCTTACAATCTCTGGTTAGTGGAAGAAAAGAAATGTAGTTAATTTTGAGTTCAAGGCTCAAGAATCTATAGGGTTTATCAAAGCAAATTCATAAGAAGTGGCATGGCTTACTCGTGTCCTATTTTTTGTATTGACTGGACGTGTTTATAAACTCGCGTCATATATGTTGTAGAGATTGGATGTGTGTATAAACTCGCATCCTATTTGTTGTAGAGATTTGGACATTTGTATAAACTCGCGTCCTATTTGTTGTAGAGACTTGGACGTTTGTATAAACTCGCGTCCTATTTGTTGTGTAGACTGGACGTGTGTATAAACTTGCGTCCTATTTGTTGTAGAGACTGGATGTGTTTATAACTCGCGTCCTATATGTTGTAGAGACTGGATGTGTTTATAAACTCGCGTCCTATATGTTGTAGAGATTGGATGTGTGTATAAACTCGCGTCCTATTTGTTGTAGAGATTTGGACGTTTGTATAAACTCGCGTCCTATTTGTTGTAGAGATTGGACGTGTGTATAAACTTGCCTCCTATTTGTTGTAGAGATTTGGACGTTTGTATAAACTCGCGTCATATATGTTGTAGAGATTGGACGTGTGTATAAACTCGCGTCCTATTTGTTGTAGAGACTTGGACGTTTGTATAAACTCGCGTCCTATTTGTTGTGTCGACTGGACGTGTGTATAAACTTGCGTCCTATTTGTTGTAGAGACTGGATGTGTTTATAACTCGCGTCCTATATGTTGTAGAGACTGGATGTGTTTATAAACTCGCGTCCTATATGTTGTAGAGATTGGATGTGTGTATAAACTCGCGTCCTATTTGTTGTAGAGATTTGGACGTTTGTATAAACTCGCGTCCTATTTGTTGTAGAGATTGGACGTGTGTATAAACTCGCGTCCTATTTGTTGTAGAGATTGGACGTTTGTATAAACTCGCGTCATATATGTTGTAGAGATTGGACGTGTGTATAAACTTGCCTCCTATTTGTTGTAGAGACTTGGACGTTTGTGTAAACTCGCGTCATATATGTTGTAGAGATTGGACGTGTGTATAAACTCGCCTCCTATTTGTTGTAGAGACTTGGACGTTTGTATAAACTCGCATCCTATTTGTTGTGTCGACTGGACGTGTGTATAAACTCGCGTCCTATATGTTGTAGAGATTGGACGTGTGTATAAACTCGCGTCCTATTTGTTGTAGAGACTGGACGTGTGTATAGCTCACGTCCTATTTATTGTGGGGACTAGACATGTGTATATTACTTGAAGCTGCAACCTAGTGATTGAAACATTCATTCACTTCAATTCAAATGTAATGAGATCTTTATATATATATTCATGATACAATTAAAATTATCAATAGTTTCATTGGTTTCACAATTTTTACTATCATAATTATGATTTTGTCAAATAAATAAAATACCTCCCTTCCGCAGGACTACTTACTTATTTTTCGGAGTGAAATAATGTGTTTTATAGATGTATTGTATCATCTATTTTATAAATCCGAATCTTCATATTACCTCTGAATCCTAATCCTAGAAAACATAATAAGTTTAGAGGTTTACTTTACTATATAATTCTTAAGTTGCTCTAGATGAAAGAAGTACTAACTAGATGATCTTTTAAAATATAATTCATTAGTTATAACATTTACACTTTCAGTTAAATTATTGGTTTGGGGTCTGTTTGTTCCATTATTATGTTGGGCTTAACCACCGATAAGTAATACCAGAAACATTAAGAGCTTTTTAAACAAATTCCTTTTCATAGTTAGTTTTTTTTTTCAAAATTAGAATCTGATATTTTCTTGCCGCCTTGAAAAATCCTTCAAATTTGAAGGTGGTATTTCTTTTATTTATAAACCTTATTAAATCACAACTCTGACATGCAGAATTACGTTGTAATTTAACGGTTTTGGGGCATATGTTGGGATATTTATTAAATATAATCTGCTCTGAAAATGTTGGTAATCTTTTTATTCAAAACATATTAATAAGTCCTTCAATCATAAATATGAATAAGTGGGTCACTCAACCAGATATTACACATGGCGGGATGACCGTGTCACATATTAGTCTCCTGTGTCACAGGGAGTAATTATATCAAAGACTTACTATTGAAATGTCCGACTCGGGTTGTAGATGCTACCCATGCAGTCTCCGTGAAGAATAGGGGCGAGATGCCGGGTAACACTTCCTACAAGTAGTGTGATTGCACCCTTCCTGCTCCTTCTCCTTGTTTGCTTCCGAAGAAGACGCCAGCCTGTCAGGGCAAGAGAAGAACAGAAGAGTTCAAACCCATCACCAATAACAAGATTAAAATATATTATAATATTGAATATAGTGAACTTACAATCTGGAATTCAAATAAGGGACAGATAAAATAACATAACTACAACCTTTTAAAGATGTTATTCTATTGAAATATTTATCTGTTTCTAGAGAATACAGAACAGCTGTGAGAACTTGTTCCAAAGCATTTCTGAAGCTAGGTTTGAAAAGATACCACTCTGTGTGTATTCTTGGATTCAACTCTCCTGAATGGTTCATTTCTGATCTGGCTGCCATCCATGCGGGGTAAGTTATATTACATTACATTATATTGCCTGTGGGGGATCATGCCTATGAATAAATAAAGAAACCTTCTCCGAGTAGGATCAGGGTCATTGTACAACACCAATAACATTTTCACACGGATGATCAACACTAAAAAACCTAAAAATATACTAAAATATAAAATATTATTATTATTAGCACCGCGTCTTACTACCCGTTTGGGTTTTACTTACTTACGCTAATGTGTAATGGTAGGGTGATTGTAAGATTAAATGGAGGACCTACAGTTAAACGTGGGATCTGAATCATGGTGGAGGCCTAGCATTCCATACATTCCCAAGTTGTGATTAATACACGTCTTGTCAGAGGTGAAGAAAGGGTTTGGAAATCAGATAAATCTGTGCCGGGACCGAAGATTGAACCCCAGCACAGAAGTGCTTACCCTTAGACCACCAAGGTCACCTAAAATATAAAATAATTCTATCAATAAATCCTTCATTGAATCAATTTGATCACACCTTTACCAAAATAGAGTATATTAGTCAGATAAATAGATAACCTGCTTCGGTGTGGCGCCACATAGTCTAAGGCGCTAGCTACTCTCCAGTGGCGTAACACCCAGGCTCACAGGCCCTGCATTGTGGGGGAGGGGGGGGGGCAATGATATAAGGGGGCCCATGAAAAGGAACTTTAAATTACTATAAATTTGTTGGAAATAATTGATACCAAATAACCTAATGTCCTGATTATTGACGGTTTAGATATTTGAATATGTTTATCATAAAGTATTGTAATTTATAACTAAGCGCTAACATTATTTAATTTGGTTTTAAATAGCACAGATTTTTTTTTAATCTTCATGTAGTGAAGCTGACTTACTGATAACGTTCCCAACACAAAACCGAGGCTAAAACAGTCATTATAAGGTGTGATTGCTAAATAAGTAATTATTTAGGACTATTAATTATTTCTTATAACATTTATTGAGGCGTTAGATGATTTGGAAAAGGGGGCACAAAAAGAAATCCTGCATGGGGACCCAAGCTTAATCTGTTACGCCACTTCTACTCTTGCAGTAGATTAAAATGCTAATGTTGGGTAGATCGAGGTTCAAATCTTGGTCGGCTGTATTAAGGGGGACTTATATAAAATGGTTTTCCACTCTGCCTCCATGCAAGTGCAGGTACACTTCCTCTAAATATAACATTCCTAATCCCTAAAACCATTACCATAATTAGTACATAAGCATATAACCCGAACGGGTAGTAAGAGGCAGCGCTTAAAAAAAAAGATAAATAGATATGACAAAAATAGTATAGAAGTAGTCAGAAACTGCTGCACTGTTTTGTTTCTTTTAACATTTTTTTGTTGATGTATTTTAAATTTTGCTATATGTGAGCAAACAGGCAGGTTAAATGGAAAACTTCTTTTTGGTGTCTCAATATACCAATGCTGCTACTCAAGATTTTGCTTGAAATAATAGACTAATGTGGATAAAAAGTAATTTAATTCCATGTAATCATCATCATCATCATGAGCTGTTTCTGACATCCTGTCGAGTCTGCTGCGAACAAAAGCCTCTCTAGCTTGTCTGGTGCCTCCATTCCTCCTGCCTGTATATCTCTTCCCAGTCTCCTCTTATTGACACATCATCCATCACTTGGGCTCTTCCACGTGTTCTTGGTCTCCCTATGATTCTTCTCCCACTCATTTCCAGTTTGGGTGCTTTCTTAGGGATTATTATGGTTTCTATACTTTTTACATGGCAACACCATTTCGGCATGCCCATTTCAATTGTATATTGGACTGTCCCAATACATACCATTGTGTTCATTTATCTCTTCATTTCTAATCCTGACTCTTCTTGTCTTTACCTCAATGCTCGAAACTTCATATCTGATGCCTGCACTCTACTCACATATTTTAACAACATTGTCAAAGTTTCTTCTTCATATAGTAATATCGGTAGGAGGTATGCCTTAACTATAGTGATCATGCAATTCTTAGGTACTTCCTTACTCTAGATAATGTTCTTACTGTCTGGTAGAATTTGTCTGCCTGTTGTTTTCTGTTCGTTATCTAATTATCAATATTTCACTTCCTAAACATTTGAATGTTTCTGTCTATATGATGTGGGGCTTTCTATTTCTATTTTTATTATGTTCTTTCGAAGTCAGCTTCATTACCACACTCTTATCTTTACTGATCTTCAATAGAAAGTCATTCATTACTTTATTCTATTTCTCTAGTTCCCTTTGCACAGCTTCCACACCCTTGTCCCAAAACATGATATCATCAACAAAGTCCATCACCTGAAGTTATCCTGCGTTGTTGTCTTCCAGGATCTTGGTTATGTCGTCCATTACTAGGTCGAACAGTAGTGTTTACAGGGCACTACCTTGTCTCAGCATTCTTCTCATTCTTCTTTTGTCCATCTTAAATAAAACAGTAATAACAACTTTAAATTATATTTATTATCTCGTAGTGTATGTGTTACTGGTGAACAAGGCTGCTTAGATGATTCAGTAAAAATAATACTATATGATCATCACAATTACAATTTCACAATGAACCCCAATTAGTGAGTAACACAAATATTACAAATTCAGTGTATGTCAAGACAACATACAAAATAAAACATCTTTTCATTTTTGGCATTTCGCCCACAACTCCACAAATATCAGCTGTATCGAAAAACAAACATAACTATGAATAATTCTCAGAAGTTCAATTATTCATGAACTTTTCAGAAGGTTTTAATAGTCAATTATTGATGAACTTATGATTTTTTAACGGTAAATTATTAATATTATATTCACTATTATAAATATTGGGGGGTGGTGGTGGTGGGAAGAGGGGGGGGGGTGAAATTTTGAGGTTACATGTTCTGATATGCAAAAAATCTAAAAAATAAATCCCCTCCCAAAAAAATTCCCTAAAAAATAAATCCTAGAACCCGATTGCAGCGCCACCTACCGGGTCCAATTGTGAATCTAAACCATCCACGGACCCACTCAAACACACACAAAAAATTTCATCAAAATCGGTCCAGCCGTTTAGGAGGAGTTCAGTGACATACACACGTACAGAAGAATTATATATATTAAGATTATTTTACATTAAAAAAAATCTCCTTCCATTATTGTACTACATTATTCTTATTGTTACAAAGTTAACATTATGAATCAGTAATAAACACAAAAAGATTGCCCGGTTTTGAAAATCATTAAATAAAAAAACAACATTGTCATGAATGCTTGTGTGTTTTAACTGCATTAATATTTGCCACTGTAAATAAAAGAGGCTGAGGGCCCTTGAGAAGTGGATAAAACTGCCCCACTTGCGCCTTCCCTTTGGGGGACCCTGTTGGTAAACAGAGGGTCGTTAGCGGAACTTGGTCATATTCAGTTTCAGGATTTCAGTGTGCATGCGCACAGCATAACAATCTAGCTCTAACTGGAGATTTAACCTGAGGAATGAGTACCTTCCGAGGTGGGATTATGATGGAGTGTTTGTTGAACATGTAGAAAGTAAAGTATTAGCTCTCAATGCTCCTTAGTTTTAAAACTCTACTCTTTAAGTTCAACATTTAATTTTTAAATTATTAAAGCTGGCAAACGAAATAATACAAAATCTCAATAACAGTTCTTCTAACTCCCCCCTCCACCCCACCCACACAAACACCCGCACACCCATACACACAATAAACACACACACTTTTTAAAAATAAGTTATAGTCAAAAATAACAAAAGAACACTCATTAACACAGACACACAAATTAAGTAACATTTTATTTGTTGTGCTAAATATTGAGTGATTCGGTACAAAAATAAACACTTTTTTCGTTCTTCTTATTTGGAATAGAGCAATAAGCTAAATCATGGTTTAGATTCGTAGAGATAGCTAGCACACTTATACAAGCTGAGAGATATCCTGATAAAATAAATAAACTCTATGGCACGAGTCCACAAGATAGCTATACTGACTGAGCAGCCAACATTTGTAGATAGAGGGTGTCATGTGGTCAGCACAACAAACCCTCCAGCCGTTATCTCAATTTTCTAGACTGGAGCTTTTAATTATGTATTTAAGTACATTTGTCCTCACGAGGCTGAGTTTGACATCAATCCAGACCCACTGATTCACATACAAATTCAGGAATCTCCTAGGATGGAACCTGGGACCTCTGGATCTGTAGCCAGAACTCTAATAAACACAAAAACACACACGTAGTGTACTAGTATTTATGCATGTGTTTTTGTGTTTATTAGATTTTATATCAGGTAAAAATTTGTATCCTAACATTACTCATTTGTTTCCTATTGTACTGTAATGTTGTGTTCTTGGTGCTGTTTTAATTTTTCAAAATATTTATTATAAGGATTAATCACATGTGTACTTTACATTATCTAATATTTAATTCTAATAGGAAAATTAAAGTATGATACTTGAACCTAGCAAAAACATATTTTATTTGTCTACATATTATTTAAGTACTTAATAACATCCCTTCATCTGCCTCTAAAAGAACTAGACTCAAACCTTATAACAAATTTGGTCAGTAGAGAGGACAGGAAGAAAAATGAACAAACAAATTGTTTGAAAAAAAATGTAATTACTAAAGCTACACACACTATTAGAACACCCGACCCTATCCGCTTCAGTGACCACATGATCTAAGGTGTCACTCTTGCAATAGACTAGACTGCCGATTAAGGGTAGATCAGGGTTCGAATCCTGGCTGGGTGGTTTTTTCCTAAATTGTTTCTCACTCTACCTCCATGTGAATAAGGGTACACTTCCTATTAAATTCAACCTTACTCATCCTTAATCAACCCATTAGCTGACCCTGATCTATAGGTTTGGGTTCAATCTCAACCGATTGTCTTGAAAAAAAGAAAGTGATTTTCTTGTTGTCTCTAAACAGATACTTCCTATTCTGGGTTAAATAGTTCAAGTCAATGATACAGTGCAACTTTCATAGGAAAGGCCTTTTAAGAAATGTGGTCTCTTTTTTTGCAGTTAACTGATAACAACTTAATATACTAGTGTTTTATAGGTATTGAATATTGATAATATCTCACAAAAGAGACAGCTTATGATGATATGGAATTATTCACCCCGCGATTGGGCGTCAATTATTATATTATGGAATTATTGAACTTATAATTTCCCCGCGATTGGGAGCAAATTTTGATGATACGGAATGTTTGTGGTATAACTGGTATTTGTAGCTCCGTAGTCGAGCGCCAATTATTATATTACAGTATTATTGTTATGTAATAAATACAACTGTTGATGTTGCACACAATTTATTGAAATGATTATGTCTTCCTTTACACTTTGACTTGAAATACAAACTATGTATTGTCTGTTTATGTAACTTCTTTCTTTCTGTCGTTGACGCACACTCTATCTGTCGTCGGTGCACACTCTATATATTCATACGCACATACTGCTTATATGCGACGTGCTCCTTGCCCCTTTCGTGACCAGTGTCAAGAGCAACCAATCTAGGGCGTCCCTGCGACAGGTGTTTTGAAGGCTAGCTTCCTATTGGATATAGGGAGCTGGCTTCTCTTGATTGTTTGGTAAATATTACGGAGTTAAATTTTGAAAATAAAAAATAAGTTTTAATGGTGCAATTCTTCTAGAATATTCTTCCAACGCGCGTGATTCTCCATGGATGAAGTCTTAAAAGGATAATCTACATACGATACTCTAAAGAAAAATACCTTCATCCATGACTTTTTAAATATATGAGAGCGGTCCAAATCAATATCGTTACAAGCTGCAGATCACATGGCTTGACTTATGAATACATGAAGGTAGATCTAGAAACTATTTTAGATGAAAATTGTAATATAGTTAATATTGTTACTAAATCTATGAATAAAGTTTTGAACATCCTTATTACAAACAGACAAAGTTTCTCATTTTATTTCTTCAGACCCAGTTTTTAATAAAAAAAAATCTAGTAAGAAATTTAAAATTGCAGCTTTGAGATGCACATCTTTGTGGCTACTTATTTTAAAACTTCAGCCCTCTGCATACTGTAGATATCGCACAGTGCTCATGACAGACAGACAGACAAACTCTTTATTCTATTAATATAGATAGATGATACCTACACTTTCACTCATCTCTATTGTTTATTTAGGTAAATAAAGACACACATCCAAGGTTTTGTGTCCCAAAATACCACTGACTACTAAATTTAAATATTTCAAGGCCAAACTAGGTATATATGTACATTTTTTCCCAGAGGTTTTGCGGCAGGGATCTACACGACCAACTCTCCAGAAGCGTGTCATTACTGTGCAGAAAATAGTCGGGCCAATATAATTGTAGTAGAAGATCAAAAACAACTGGATAAGATTCTGCAGATCCGGGAAAGATTACCAGAACTTAAGGCTATTATTCAGTACACAGGGACCCCGCCCGATACACCGGGGATTTATAGTGTGAGTCCATCATAGAGGTCTTAAAAAAGGTATGATTGGTTTAGTAGCTCATCTGGTGAGTTCAGCTTTGGTTCAAAGGGGAGGGATTCAGATTGAATCACTGTACTGAGGTGAAAACTCACAGTGATTTACAGTGTAGTTTTTTCATCCTCTATTCAAACAAATAAATTCTTGACACGTCCAGAAATTTTCTGTGGAGCAATATGTCCGGAACAAGGTCAAACTCAGCCTTGTGAGGACAAATTAAGAGCTACTTAGCAGCTCTGTTCTATAAAACTGAGATTAAGCTCTTTGTTATGCTGACCACATGACACCCTCTATACACAAATGTTGGCATTATCATCGCTAACAGCGGCAGTGGCTCGGTCGGTATAGCTCGCTTGCAGGCTTACGCCATGGAGTTATTTTTCTCTTTAAATAAATAGTGGTGCATTTCTTTAAAATTTATCAACTCATCCTGTATTCTTAAATTATTCCATGCTACAAGTATCTCAAGAGAGCACTGCAAGTTATAGAATTTGTATATATATATTAATGTACACTTTACACTTTGTTTACACTGATGGATTACACTATGGATCTATCTTACAAGCTACTTCATAGTGTAATGTCTGTAATCCATCAAGGTAAGTAAGACTGCTATATTTCAGAGTAAATAGAGTGTAGGTTAGTATATTGTCAAATTATAATGTTAAATATTAGTTGAAATGAAATCATTATCATCGATAAATGTTCATTCCTAAATTTCATCTGTCAAAATCAAATAAGACAATTCTCAGTTTAATTATATTTCCATTCAATGTTATCTTATTGCTAACAGTGGGACGATGTGATGAAAATGGGCCGAGAAGAATCAGATGAAAAATTGGAACAAGTACTCAAGACGATTGCAATCAATGAGTGCTGTACTCTGGTGTACACTGTAAGAACTATATTTAACTTTGTCTGTCTAGATACTTATCAAACACAGATTTTTCTCTCTGCATCAGTGTACTTCAATGGCAGTAATAACCATCGGTAATTTAAATTATCTGCTGCTTGTTTTTGATAACAATGATGGTGAGCATGCTAATATTGATTTATCCTAATTATTAATTTCAGGACAAACACAAAAAAGTTACCTTAATTCCTACTGCATTTGTGTTTTTTGCATGAATACATTTTATCACTGTACGGTCTTCACACACACAGTGGGATTATTGGTTATAGTGGTCATTTTAATGCATTTGTACACAACAGTAACCAGTTACAGAGCTTTGACAACTGAGGTGTTGCTTTGTAACTAATCACTCTAACGCCCTGCGCATGTAGCACGTCTGCCATGATCAATCGGCACTTACTTTTCGAACACCTCTCGCGTATAGTTTCAACAAGCTATTAGATTTGAAAAGATGTCTGCAGATCAAAAACTAATAACAATTTTAGGTACCATCAAGTATTTACTTATAACAATAAGTATTAGTTGTTTATTGAAATCTAAGGGGTTTGAAAAAATAGTGCTTAGGAAAATATTTACTCCAAAAAGGGATGAGGCTACTGAAGAGTGTAGGACGTTATATAGTGATAAGTTATATGCCCTGTATTCATCACCAGACATTGTTATATTAATCAAATATATTGGGTTATGGTGAGTATGCAGTGTGAATGGATGAAACTAGAACCACATTTACAGGTACATATTAGCAAACCCAATGGGAAACTAGACGCAGATGGGAGAATAACATTAGAATATAGCTGAAAGAGATAGGGCGCAATGAGGTGGACTGGATAGAACTAGCTTATGATAGTGATAGGGTGTAATAAGGTGGACTGGATGGAACTGGTTCAAGATAGGGGTAGGGTGTAATCAGTAGCGTCTCGTGACCAAAATTCTTAGGCAAGCCGGGAATGGGGGTTTGGACGAGTTCTAGGGCCCCCGTCCAGATTAAAAAANAATAAGCTATTGGAGGAGGTTTTTTTTAAAATGATAATTGTGGGTTCGTGCTCCTTCTATTCCGTGATTTACGTAGGCACACTAGAATCTATATAACGCATATCCAAGAGAATGTGGGGGTAGGAGGGAGAACATGTATTGCCCCCCTTTATTTTAACAAGTGAGAAAAAATTCCACCCCGGTTCCGCCTCCACTAAAGCTGACAATTTTTAAATCAAGTACATAAAAACATTTCATGTTTATATTTAAATGTAAACCAACTATATTGTGTGTTAGTTAATTACGTTAAATATACATGCAAGTGATAAAAAATCATATATATTTTTTAATTTTCACCGGCCTGAAGCATATTTGGTATATTTGTTTATTTTTATATATTAAATGAATTTTTATATATGTATATCAATGATATTTTACTCCCCGTATTTTTTTCTAGTGTTTGTAAATAAAGTCCATCCTCTCCTTTTTTACGAACTCTGCTATTACTCTTTCATGGAAGTCTACTCCTTGCTTCATTTTAAAACCAGACCCTTTTTAATTGAAATGAGTGCCAAACCAGAAAGTGTATTTTGTCCCATTTTATTTCTTGAGTATGTTTTTACTCTTTTAAATGTTGAAAATGATCTCTCAGCTGATGATGTTGCCAGGATCGTTGTTACAAACTCACGCAGTTTTTTTAAACTCCTGTAAAAACACCTGCTGCAACAAACTCCACAAAAGTTGTGTAAGCACGTGCCGGGGTCAATAATTTGTCCGTTTCTCCCCTTTCACGCAAAACTCTCCTAGTTTTGTTTCTACCCCCTTATATTTCTACTTTTGTCACTTTTGTGTTTTGAAAGGGGAAGGGAGGGGTATGTTATATTATCTTTCAGATTCTTCAGTTATAGTCGTTAACCTTGTGGCATAGCTTCGGTTGTTGAAAAATTGCATCTTGGTTGCTTGCATTCCTACCTGAGTCCCAATGCTCTTCCCCTCCTAAATCTATGACGTCACAAATAATAACTACACTAGGTAGAGCCATGGGGTGAAAGACGGAAAAATATAGACTTTCAACCATCATATAATGAACCAGTACACGTCCTGCATGCGTGTTACGGTCCCTGGCATGTGCGGGAAAATTTCTTTCAAACATGTTGATGCTTGAATAAAATAAAATAATTAGTTATCTTCAAGCAAAGGCAAGCAGTGCTTGCCTTGCTTGCCCCAACGCGACGCCACTGGGTGTAATGATGTGGACTGGATAGAACTAGCTCAAGATAAGGATAGAGTTTAATGAGGTGGACTGGATATAACTAGCTCAATATAGGTATAGGTGGCATACTTTTGTAAGTGTGGCAATTAACTTTCTAGTTCTAAGTGCCATAGTGCAAGAATACATTTATTATGGGGATGAGACTTTCAAATTCCTGAATCTTCAAATCCCTAAATTCTTTAAAGATATTCCAGATTTAAGAAAATACAAGATTTGGGTTTGATATTTTTATTGTTTCTGCATCTATTTGGAATTTGTTTTATATCTCTAATACTGCTTATTGATGATTTCATCCCAACATAATTATAGGACAAACTTAACGACCAGATCCCAGACCATTAATTCAACACTTAACTGAATGTATCATAACAACAAATTTTAACATCAAATTATTATTTCTATTTTTCTCTTCGATTTATATTTCCTCTTGTATTCATAGTTAAAATAATAATTCTCTAAATTTGTAGGGAAAAGAAAGAGTCAGATTTATCTAATGGATTTGATCCAACTCTAGTTTATTGTGATGATTTTTACCCCCCACTAGTCTGGCACAATGGGCAACCCTAAGGCTGTGATGCTGAGCCATGACAATTTGACCTGGAGCGCTCACGTGGTGGGAGAGTATCTTCACCTTGTACCTGGCTCTGGAGAGAGCTTAGTCAGCTTCCTTCCTCTCAGTCACGTCGCTGCTCAGGTGAATACAGCAGTTCTAATCCCTACAAATGTTGTGATTTGTATAGCAATAAAAACATAATTACATATTTCTTGCTATTCCTCTATCAGTACAGTATTGCGGAAGAATGTATGACTGCTACATTGAGATAGTAACTTTGTTTGATGACCAATTTGCTGTGCAAATAAACCCCTTGTGTTTTACTTTTCAGAGTGTTGATATCCACTTGGCTTTATTTGAAGCCGGTACTGTATACTTTGCTGATAAGGATGCGTTAAAGGTAATTTATTTAGTAAACATTACATGTTTGAAAAGCATTTTTTGTTGTTAATACTTTTAAATCCAAACAGACCTGCTTCAGTGACTGCATAGTCTAAGGCAAAACTCTCGCAATAGACTAGACTGCTGATGACGAGAAGATCAAGGATCGAATCCTTGTTGGATGTATTGAGGGTGGCTTTTTTCTAAAATTGTTTAACACTCTCCCTCCACACAAATGCGGGTACACATCTTCTAAATTCAAAATTAATTTAATTACTAGAACATAAGAATAATTAGTACACATGCATGTAATCCAAATGAATAGCAAGACATATTACTAATTAAAAAAAGAATTAAACACCTTTTCACTATTTGAGGTGCATAATATTACACATGGAAGAAATTAAAGGTATACATTGAATTTGTTCCCATCATTCTTCCTTGTACCTTTATCCATGTAAAATATATTAAATGCTTCAAAGAGTTAAAATTATATAAAATCTAGTCGTGTACTTTCAGTTACTGGTACATTTCTTGTCTTTGTCCTTGATGTTATTAGTTCCTTTTATGTGTCCCATCATTCTTTACCAATTTCCTTTCCTCCCTATTTGTTTGTTGGTCTCATCTTTTATAAAGTTGTGTGTGTTGCACGTTTCCCCCTCTTGAATAATTCCGGATGAACAAAACCTAGGTTGAGGGATTGGGCGGTGAAGATCTATTTTCTTTAAGAAGCTGCTATTATTGATTTATTAAATGTCAGCAGTGTAAAGTGTGGTCTTCTATACTTTGTGTAAGTAATAATTGTTTATTCCTTTCATTTGTTCAAATTTATCTTATATTTAATTTCTTCCAGAAAACAAGTTTCTTTGGTGACAGTTGACACAAAATTATAGCTACTGTACAATTTTCTTAGTAATGTAATTTTTGTTTCTTTAGTTTAATTGAGAAATGCACGTTTTTTTGTTTTTGTTTTCAAGAAAAAGTGCTTTTATAAAAATGATTAAAGCAACATCATTATCAACTATTTCCAGCCTGTGGCGGAGTCAGTCCTATCTTCCATATTAATCTGTCCTTCCACCATTCTTCCTCCTTCATCTGCCTATATTCTATTCCTCTCACACACTTGTAGCTATCTGCTCCTCCATCTCTTTCTTGTTCTCCCTTGAGGTATATTTCTTACATACTTCATCTTCATCAATATCTCCTTGGGATGCTTTCCTTTTCTATCCTTATTATATAATATTCCATCTCAGCCTTGCTTCCTCTATTATCTCATGTACTACCTGTACCCTGTGGTGGAGCTTGATCTTTCTTTTTGGTGGGGCCAGGTCAAAGCTTAGTGGTTATGATTATTTACTTTCTCGCTATCTTACAGGTAGAGAAAGTATTGTGCTCATCAAAAAAATCGAACTCGAGATTTTGATGAATCTTGATGTTTCATAACTCTCTGAATCCGAAAAGTGATTTTTGAATGTCCGTCTGTCTGCACCTCCGACTAGGGCCTAAACTATTTTACCGATCGGGCCCTTAGCTCATTAGGCAGACACGCTACCAACTGAGCTCCGCTGAGCTTCTATATTTAGTCACTAGAGTGCTGGTACAGTCCTCGCATGACGTTTGGAGTAAGGAATGAATAATATTAACTAGAATACTGTATAATGAACACAATAATTCACTGTGTGTAGATGATGGTGTTATACTTTTTTTTTTACAAAATATTTTATAGAGTAAAAATAAAGATTTTTTTTAAATGTTAAACTAATGTTGTAAAAATGTTGGTGGGGCCCCTGGCCAACTCTTGCCCGGACAACATTCCCAATCTTGTTTCTTCTTGTTACAGCTAGTATGCTTCTCAAAAACTTCATTCCCAACAATAGTTTTAAAAATTATGATAATACTTTAATTTTATGTTTTGCCTGTTTAAAATAAGAAATGTGTTTTTGTTTTTCATCATTAAATACTAAACAATTTTTAAAAACTTATTGTTTCTTATTTGTGATATTTGTGACCCCTTTGAAAGCAAATTAAATTACAGTACTTGTTAGTATATTTCTATATATCAGTTAAATAAAATATAGGTACACAAACACAAACACAATCAAATTATATTTTATTTTAATTATAGTTTATTTTCAGGCACTTAAAATGTAGGAGGTTATTTGCACTTGTGATAACATTTGTGGGGAAGTCCATTTAATTTCCAGCTTGCTTTCTTTAGTAGCCTATGAGGACTAAATCTTTAATCAAACCAAAATATCTCAAAGGAATTTAGACATTGTCTAGAAAACACTCCAGCTAAAATACATGCCCACACCTGAGGCATATGACTCAAACTTTGTGTGCAAATAAATTTAATGTCTGCGTACAAACAAATGTAATGTCTAGTCTGTATTCACAAAACCATTATATTTATCTGGATTCATACTATATTTATTTTTGGGTGGACTTTAAGCTACCCATTCACATAGATTCAGTCAAAATACCTAATTAATTTTTCTCTCATTAAATCATACTTTGTTTCTTATTATTTGAAAGCTATTGTTTCAAGCTATATTCATAAAAATAAGAATTTGTCTGTCTGTCATGAATGTTGCACGATATCTACCACACAAAGAGGTCTGAAAGTTAAAAATTAATAGCCTCTATGAACAAACATGTGCACCTTGAAGCCAGAATCTTAAAATTTTGATTGAATTATTTTAATTAATTTCAAACCTAAAAGATGAGAATATAGCCTATTAACACTGCAAGATCAATTTACTTATACATTTCATACAGTTGTGCAATGTGGGTTATGGTAGAACTTGTCCATGAACATGTCCACCTGGAAGGCGAAATTTTAAAATATTGATTATATTTACAATTTATCCTTTTTCCCCTCTTTAAAGAGCAAATTAAATGAAAAGAAGGAGAGTGAATGCAGAGTGATTTTGAAAGAAATAAGGTGTTCTGGACGTGGGTAAAGAGACCTATGGCATTCAGAATGAACGTGGTGAGTTGATCTGGGATAGAAACATTTTAAGAGAGTGATGGAGGGAATTTTTCAGGAATTATATGGCGAAAATATAGAGAAAGTGGCAGAAAATATGGAAAATGTTATGATGAATGAAATACTTAATGAGGGTAAAGTGTTAAAATTAAAATCTATGAAAGTGTTAATGAATGGCAAAGCTGTGGGTGTAGACGGGATCACAGGTGAAATGGTGAAGTGTGGGGGCATGGTACTTTTTGCCAGATTGTGTGAGTTGTTCATTGTATGTGCTGGGATTTCGAAAGTTCCTAGTGACTGAAAGATTGGCGTCACTGTTCCTTTGTACAAAGGGAAAGGCAGTAAGAGTGACTATAATAATTTTTTTTAGAACCACATCTTACTATGTACTAATTACACTAATGGTTTTAGGGATGAAGAAGTTTATGTTTATTTACCAACATTTGCGTGGAGGGAGAATGGAAAACCATTTCGGAAAAACTACCCTCAGTACACTCGGCTGAGACTTGAACCTAGATCTCCCTGTCATCGGCAGTCTAGCCTACTGCAAGAGTAGTGTCTTAGACTATGCGGTCACTAAAATGATGAATGTACGGCAATTAGTTTGTTGAGTATTTCAGGGAAAGTTTTTGCGAGAGTCTTAATAGAGAGGGTACGTGAAAAGTGTGGACAAGATTTGGGGTGTACATGTGGGAGGAGAAACGGAATAGGCTTTGTAGTGGGAGAAGGGCTACAGGTGGAGGTGGTAGGGATGAATGACAGGATAATAAAAATGGTGATAACTGATAGAGGAAAAAAGGTGAAGGTGATACAAGTGTATGCTCCACAAGTGGGGTGCCCAGCAAAAGAAAAGGACAAGTTTGAGGATGATCTAGAAAGGCATATGGGAAATGAGGGCAGGTAGTAATGGGGATCTCAACGCAATGACAGATTAGGAAATAATTGTCAACTTAGTATAAATGGAAAACTATTAGAACAACTGAATGATTTTGTGTGTTTGGGTAGAATGTTTTGTAAAAAATGAAAGGATAGACAGTGAATCAACATGGGTGAATGCATCTCGTAGAGTAGTTGGATGTTTGTGGACTATTGAAAAGAATGAAGTATCGAAAGAGGCAAATATGGCAATATATAACAGGAGAAACACAAGAGCAACGTGAATGTGGAAAAATTGTATGATCAGAGTCAGTAATGAATGAGTGTTGAAGGATTACGTCTCGAAAGGGAATCCTATAGATCAGGCCTAGCCAACCCACGGCCCACATAATTTTTTGTGGACCCCTAGATTATTTTAATAATGAGAAATATAATTTTATACACGCTGTACTTCCCAGAATCTCCACTCTCCCTTTTCTTCTTCAAATCACTTTGAGTCCAGGCAAACCTCAGGAGAGAGAAAGGGGGTCATAAAGGTAAAGGAGGGATAGCTCTTTTGCTAACAATACTACCCTACTCATTGTTATCGGCACATAACCAAGGCTGTATTATTTCTATGTCTTTTCCTCCCCTACACCTTTTTCGTATCTTCTTGCACCAGTTGAATAAGTTTCTCAGTCAGTATGTACTGTACAAGTGGAGAGAAGACAGGACGCCTCGAAAGATTAAAACGTTGTTTATGTTTGTCTTTTTTAAAGTATAAGTTAAATAGATTTATGTAACTAAGCAGTGTAGATTAAAATTGTTCTTATTAAGTGTATATTGTATTATAATATTACGAGTAAATTTATTTTTTACACTTCACAATGAATTTTTTTTAAAAGTCACAGAAGAAAACAATCAGTTCAGTAAGCACTGGGAAGATGATTACTTCTTCATAGTGCAGAACTACAAATTAACATGTTTGATTTGCAGGGAAACAGTTGCTTTATTCAAAGAATACAACATTAAAATATATTATGAAACAAAACATGGTGAGTTTGTGAAATTTAAAAAATAAATTAAGAAAAGTAATTTGGCTACGCTTGGATCTGAATTAAAATCTCAGCATACAATGCTTAGTTCATCGTTACAACAATCATCTAACATTGTCTAAGCAAGCTAGTCTGTTGCATTGTTAATTACAAAGAAAATGAAGACATTTCGTTTGGGGAATTGGTGAAAGAGTGTTTGGAAGCCATTATAAAATATGTTATGCCCGATAAAATTACACTATTTCCAAGCATAAGTTTATCACGTCAAACAATATGTCATCATATTAATGATATTTCAGCTGAAATAGTTGTGACTTTGCGAGAGTGGATTCAAGAATTTAAAGCTTATTCTTTAGCATTCTACGAAAGTATGGATATTTCAGACAGATCTCAACTTGCAGTATTTATTCGTGGGGATAACGATTCTTTCCAAGTGACAGAAGAAATGATAAACCCTTTAAGCTTGAAAAACACCACTAAGGGTGAATGTTTTCCAAGTAATAAAAAAGTGTTTGTCTGACAACAGTGTGCATTCAGAAGCGCTTTCTGGATTAACAACAGATGGAGCATCGGCTATGATAAGGAAAAATAAAGGAGCTGTAAAGTTGTTTATGAACGAGTTGGAGGCAATAGACATTAAAACCAGTGATGTGTTCAGCATAAATTGTTTGATTCATCAGCAAAATTTATGCGATCAAGTGTTGTCTATGAACCATGTCATGGATATGGTTATAAAAACAGTAAACTACATTCAATTTAATGCACTTTAGCATCACCAGTTCATGCAATTTCTGAATGAATTATGTTCCAAGTACAATGACATAGTGTATTTTACCAATGTAAGATGACTGAGCCACGGGAAATGTTTATAACGATTTTATGAGTTACAGGAAGAAATTGAAATTTTTATGAATGAGGAGAAAGTACCAGAATTAATGAAAAGTGGATGTTGGACCTATGTTTTTTGGTAGACATAACGGACAAAATTAACCAACTCAACAAGGAGTTGCAGGGGCAAAATAATTTAATTACCAATGCTTGTAATCACTAAACGACTTAAAAACTGATCATCCTAGGGATTTCTTGAAGTATGTCGGTGATATAAAAAAACTTAAAGCAGCATTAATTTTGATTGTCTTTTGCAGAACTCTCAAAATATGATAAAGTGTTCAAGATATTATGTTCTCAATACTGTCCCAGAAACTCTGCAGATGGAAGTAATTGATCTACAGTACAACACAGAATTAAAACACATTCACGCCACAACATCAAAAATAAACTTTTACAACACATATGTGACAGTGTGAAATTGAGATTTTTTGTATGAAAAATTATGAGCGCCTTTGGATCTACATACATTTGTAAAACTTTTTTTTTCTTTCAAAAATGAGATTAATTAAGAGTAAATCTCGAGCTTCAATAACAGATGAAAATCTGTAAACTTAATCAAGGTGTGCAACTACAAATATTAAAGTACATTAAAAAAAATCAGTGATGGCAAAGAAAAGCAAATATCTCATTAAGGTATGTATTTAATATAATGTTTTTATTACATTTTATTTTCTACTTTTAAAATATTTTATTTAATTTATATGTGGCCCGCGAAACGATTTGGGTTGGCCAGGCCTGGTATAGGTCAATGTGAAAGAAGTGTCCTATGTTGGTTTGGGCGTGTTAAGAGGATGAGTGTGGATCGAATGACGAAGCAAATATTTGAAGGTAGAGTGTATGGATCAAAAGGAAGTGGTAGGCCATGTAAGATGTAGTTAAATGTTGTAAACAAATGTGTGAAAAATAGAAACAGTAAAAGTTTTAAGAATAAAAGAGCATGTGTGACTGTGCATGGATGGTGTTGAAGTGAAGGAAGTATGTAAGGATAGGGAAGTGTGGAAAAAGTTAATGATGATGGATTAATTGTGGACTTGTTGTTTTTTGAGCTATATGCATAATTTCTTGCATTCCTGTAAGGCAGTGGCATGATTGTATGTCTTTACCCTCTTTATCCTTTTTGCCCTTTAAATCTAATTTACACTTTTCAAACTTTTTACCCTTGTTAAATTTTTTTAGATTAGATCTACTTTTTACTCTTTATGCTCTTTTTGCACTTTTTATCCTAAAATATTTCTCAGGGGCTAAGCCAATAATTTATGTAAAAGGGTGTAAAAAGTGCAAAGTGCCAACAGCACAATAATTGCAAAAATTTCAAAAAGGACTAAAATGAGAAAAATGTCAAAAAGAGCACAATGGAACAAAAATAGTAAAAAGGGAAAACGAGGATGATAATGGTAAAAGGGGCAAAATGTAAAGTTGGTGAAAATAAAAAGGATATAAAGATTAGAAGGGGCAAAATAAATTAAGAAAGTAAAAAGCAGCAAAAAGTTAAAAAGGGTAAAATGAGTAAAAAGGTTAAATGGGTTACATCAAGTAGAAAAAGTAAATAGGGTAAAAAGTTTTAACAAAATGAATACAGTAAAAAAAAGCTAAAATAATTTTGATTGGATTTAAGTAATTTTAAACTTTTTTACTTACCCTTTTCACACTTAAAAAAATTAGATTTGATTTGCTCCCATTGTAACCATTTGACATGGATATCGGCATTAAGGTAGCACTCAACAAACAACTCTTAAGAATCTAAAATACTCTCACATGCCATATTAAGAGCTAATCTTACAGTCAATTAACCTGTAGATTCTCGAACAAGAAATCACTTCAAATTCAGTATTTTGCGTTATTTACTTGACAAAATAAAAATTGGGATCAATGAAATAGTTAGTTTTTTTATTTAAAAATAGGCCTAATTAGTTTTTAATTTTATTGTATTATTTTTAACTGTGGGTATAACTTTGGGTGTTGAAACGTTTGTCTGAACCATACTGGGTAATTAGTAATTAAAATATTATCTTCTAGCCATACCAGCAAGCATACCTCATTTTTATGAGTGAATGTATGTACTGTAAGCAATGCATTTTGGCTATAGTAATTTATTTTAATCAAGCCTATGTGTTTTTTTACAAAGGGAAGAAACTTGTGTTTGAACTAAACCCATACAATGTATTAAAATGCTTAGGCAGGTCTGCAAGAATAAATCTGAGGGGGTTAGTAGTGTGAGTGAGTTCTAAGTGTCACAGTAGTGTGAATAGATTAGTAGTGAAAAAATAATGTGAGTGGGTCACCACCACAGTAGTAGGCTCGTGACAGCCCTACTGCACCACTCACGTTATGACATCACTTCTTAGACAAATCACCAATGCTTTTTAGCCACAAAATCAACGCCACTACTGTTACACTCACAATAATGGCTGATTAAGCTTTGTTCTTGCATATTACCCTTAATGTCGACAAAGTCTTAATTTTTCAGCTAATTCCCCCTAGACATTTTTTTTCTGTATTCTCTCAATTTCAATATTATTATAAAAAAAAAATAGATTTTACATGAATACATCTTTACAAGCAATTTCAAATTGTTATTCAATAACTTTTCCTTAAATAACCACACTTTTATATATACATCACCCTTCAACTGCTTCCAATAAGTGTATAACCCAAACAGGTAGTAAGACACGGTTGCGGGGGGTAAAGGGGAAAAACGCTCCTCCAAAAATTGTCTGAAGCTTATGAGGAGAATTGAGCTATATATTTTAGATATGCGATATTTAATTTGATTACTCAAATATATATTTGTGATGGATAGTGTAATCGGGCGATAATACAAACAAAACAAAACAAACTTGTTCATACAAAGTGACCCTGTTTAGAGGGATGATTTTGAGCCTATCTTGGAGCACTGCTGTAGAATTAAAACTATAAGACTTACATTTAATCAAGCTATACCAACATATATTATATACGGTATTTTAAAACCTTAAGCATTTATAATTTATTTTTAAGTACTGAATTGTTTAAATTTTTTCCCAACCAAGTCGCCCTCTGATGCAACGCCTGGTTCGAGCGATATTCCCTACATAAGCTATGCATTATCTGTGAGATGAGTCGAACTCTTAAACCTAACATAATAAATAAAACAAGAAACTAATGACCTCCTTAGCATGCAATAAAACTAGATATTTAATGGCTGGAATATTGACAAGTACCTGGGTTTGACACTTATTGTCAAGCTGTCATTTATCAATCAAGCAAAATATTATTTTTAATAACATAGTTTAAAATACTGTGTTTTACTTTTTATTTGTTAACATTTCATTACTACGGTTTGTGTACATTTTTATGTAACCAGTCTTGCAATCTTATTTTCAGGGCAGTCTGGTAAACACACTTCAGGAAGTTCGACCCACGAGGTTCCTTGGAGTCCCCCGGGTCTGGGAAAAAATATATGAGAAAATGACTCGGATCGGCAGTCAGAATGGATCTATTAAGAGGTCTATAGCCACATGGGCCAAAGGCCATGGTCTGCAACATAACTTGGACAAGATAAAGGGGTTAGTAGCTTTCTTTGTAGCACAAACATTTAATTTATTATTTGAATGACTTGTTGAATTATCTTGCATTCAGTCCAATTTTCATAGAAGGAGCCTTTTTGAAAATAAAAACTTTTTGTGGTCAACATTGCATTTCACTATTTTACTAGAGTTACTTTATAGGTATTGATATTTCTTATTTATTTACTCTATGGCATTAGGAACTCAAGGAATGTTAATTGCTGCACCCATAAAAATAAGCCACCTATCCCTATCTTGAGCTTGTTCTATCCAGTCCACCTAATTATCATTGTCTAGTGAATTTGACATGGATGGTTGCATGTTGTGATCGCTCTGTGAAATGTGCAAAAATATCCGGGAACAACGCAGAAGTTAATTCCGGAAAGTGGTACAATCAGTGAAGGAAGCGTGAGAGTGTAACTTAAATCCGGGGTGAGTTATTCACGTTTCCTCATTACTAAACAATTATACTAAAAATACAAACATTATTCTTATATAATAAAAAACAGTTAAAATTTTCCACTAATTTTTGAAAAAGTTTGGACTACATAACCCAAAGTGTTCAAAAGTTATTAAACAATCTAATTTCAAGTGTACCGGAAGCTAAGGTCATTGCGACCTTAGAGGAAATTTCCATTGCAACTGCAATACATGTGGTGGGATAGAGAAGGACCGAGTCAGGGCAATTAACTAAACGGTCCATTAATAGCCACCGGTTAAGTTTAGAGCACCTATAGGTCATCAAGAACCTTCGGTTGCCAAGGGGTTGAAAAAAATCCTGGTTCTATAATAGAGTTAAGGGAGGTTAAGGGAACAAATAGAATAAGTGAATCAGCATTTGCGAGTTGTCATACTAAAGGCTTAAAAGTGACATTTAAGTGAGTAGAGTGAACAAGAAATGTGGTAGGCTGATTGTTTCACTCGCAAATGAAGATGTCTAAGGAAGTAAAAAAGAAAAAAACTGATTAGGGCCATGTTGGAGCTTTTCTCCTCTGAGCCTGAGGAAAAAGTACAAGATGTGATGACAGAAGAAAAAAAGGACGCAAGCCAGAGGATAATAGCGATGAATGAGTTCATTGATGAGCTTTTCCAGGACAGAAAGGTGAGCACGGAGGTTACCAATAGGTTGAAATCGGAGGTTAACAACTTGTTGTTGGTCATCGCGAACCTAGAGGGGCCGGTCCAGCAGCTGACGTTGGAGAATACAAGATTCAGGGAAGAAGAGAAGAAGAGCAGAGCAGGAGTTGAAGAAAGAAGACCAACGTTCGCCCAGATCATCACCGCTGGGGCAACAGGATGGCCAAGAAAGCTCCGGCACAGCGGATCAACAGAGAGATGGGAAACAAAACAGCCAAAGTTTTCATCTCATCCAGCAAAGGGGAAGGTACGAAGGATATACAAATAAAGGCAGTGTCCAAGCTTAATCCTGCCAAGGATAATATTCGGATCAGGTTAATTCGGCTAGCGGGGAAGATGGTTGCAATAGAGACTGAGGACACAGAAAATACCAAAAAAGGGATCCAAGCACTTGAGGGCCTCAAGTGTGAGGATCCGAGGAAGAGACGACCACTTGTTACTATATTTGATGTACCATTGGACATGACAGGGGAGAAACTGGCAGAGACAGTTTATAAACAAAACCTTGAGGGCAGAATCACCCAGAAGGAGTTTTTAGAGGGATTTAAACATAGGTTCAAAACAGGAGTGAGAGAGAGACGGGTCACCAACCATACGGTGGAGGTATCCGCAAGGGTCCGGAACCTACTGGTTGGGGACTGCGTCTACTTAAGTTACAGTAACGTCTCTGTGAAGCACTTATTAGTCATTACGAGATGCAACAGGTGCAGGGATTTAGGGCACAGGGTGAAATTTTGCCCTAAAAAGGAGTCGGTATGTGGCCACTGTGGGAAGGTGGGACACGAACTCAAGGAATGGAAGGTGACAACTCAGAGGTGTATACCATGTGGTAATAGAGGAAAAGATAAGTGTAAACATCCTAACACCAGAGAGGGCTCCACATACCAACTGCCTTTAGATAGACATATACAGAGTACAGACTATGACGAGTAACAACATAAGGGCTCTAATGACGGTGCTACATAAAATACTGGACAGATTAAATGAGATGGGCGTGGACAGACACAATAGGGGAAGTAAAGGAAGTCTGATGATAAAAGGAATAATTCCCCCTCAAGAAGAAGGAATATAAGGCGAACAGAAAAATATAGAGAAGGCAAATCTGAGGCAAAGATAAGCACCCAACCGGAACAACATGTAATGGAGAAGGTAGGGGTAGAGATAGAGGAAGTAACTTCAACCTCAACTGTGGAAGAGTATAAGCGAAAGCTCTGGAACATCGGGAGGTGGAAGTTTTGGAAAAAAGGGCAGGTTAAAATATATGGGAGCGTTGTCGATGCTGAGGAGGAACAAAAGGAAGAAACAGGTAAAGAGCAGCACCCGTTGAAGCCACTGGAAGCGTCCGCTGAGAGAGAGAAAACAGCGGACAGGGATTAGGAGAAGGCAGCGGAGGAAGAAGAAGAGAATGAGTTGGAGGATAGGGTAGATCCTGGTCAGATAAACAATAACTTTGAGGAGACTCTACAAATGTCAAGGCTGGAAGAGCAGCAAACCCTCCACCTGGTCATGAGACACGTGATAAGAACTGGCCATGAGAAAGGTAATTCTGTTGCTTTTGCCACCCCAGAGGCTTTGGACAGAATACAACTCAAGGCCAGGAATCTACCTACGGAGGCGGGACAACTACTTGAAAGGATTCACAAGGTATTTGAAAGAAGGGACGAAAAGCTCGATGTAGAGGAGCTCTACCGGCATTTTGTAAAAGCAAACGGTCGCATAGAATTTGACTCTAAGGAACCTTGGTCCAAATGTTATGTTTTTACATATAGCCCATAATGACTACAGTTGAAAAATTAAAGATTGGGCAGTTGAATGTTATGGGGAGTGCGACGGTAATAGACGAGATCAGGAAGGTGGCGGAGGACCTGCAGCTAGACATAGTCTGTCTGCAGGAACCGTATAGTACCCGAGGCAGGAAGATACCACAGATGCCGGTGAATGCGAGAATAGTGGTATCTGGGAAGTCACCCATGAGTGCAGTAGTGGTCTTTAATAAGCATCTAACAATCACAAGGGTTGATCAATTATGCAACGAGAGAGTCACTTGTGTTGAGGTAAGATTAAGTACAGGCACAGTCATTCTTGTCAATATGTATTTTCAGTATAGAGAAGATATAGAACCCTATTTAGAAATGACTGAGGCAGTAGGGGACTCCTGTTATTTACTTAGAAGATACGAATTATAGGCCACCCCTGTGGTTCAGCGATGTGTGGAGGAGAGCGGATGGATGAAAAGGAGGATATCGTGCCTACAAGAGGGGAGAAAAATTGAAGGAGATAATTGCAGTGAGAAGACTTATAGTAACAAACCTACAGGGGAATCCACCAACATACCAAGGGAAAGCTGGGGCGAGTTCCAACATAAACATGACACTCCAAAATCAAGAAGCTATGGAAATGGTTGCTAACTGGAAAGTTCTGGACGGAGTGACATTCAATGACCATAATTTGATCACCTTTGAAATAGAAATCGAAGGTAGAAGGCAAGAGCAGATAAACATGGAGAAAAGGATAAGATACAACATAAGGAAAGCAATCTGGGACAGGCTAAGGGGGCTGCTGGTGCTGCCACCGGAAGTAGCTGAAGGAGGAAATGTCACTATCGCCACCAAGGAGTTTACCAGGTCAGTTCAGAGAGCTATGAGGACATCCATCCCAATGATGAATGATAGATTGAATATAAACAATTGACCATGGAACGAACGACTTGGTAGACTCCGAAAGGAGATGGGGGTAGCACGAAGGAGATATCAGAGGTCTATAGATTCTGCTAGTCGTGTACTGCTCCTCAATGGGTATAGTCAGAAAAAAGAAGAGTTTGAATCCACCCTGGTGACGGTGAAGAGAGAAAGATGGGAGCGATATGTACAGGAGGAATTGAGAAGTAACGCATGGGGAATACCATTCCAGATAGCTACAGGAAAGGTAAGGCCCCCAAAAATTATCTCGACACTAAGGAAGCCGGAGGGAGGATTTACATCAAACTGGGAAGAATCAGCGAGGCTGCTGATAGACACCCTACTTCCAGACGAAGACGACGAAGTACAAGTGATAGCTAGACAGAACATGACAGGTAGTTACGACAGTTATGAAGTGACATATCCAGTAACCCAGGATGAGGTAATAAAACTTGTGGCTGAAATGAAAAAAAAGAAGGCACCTGGACCAGATGGGATCAGGGTGGAGGTCCTTCAACAGATCAGGGAGCAGGTAGCGCCCTTCTTAGTTAGATTGATGAATGAGTGTGTGGCTCAGGGCTGCGTACCAAACATATGGAAGCAAAGTGAGGTAGTTATTCTGATTAAGGGAGAGGATAAGGATCTGTAACTCCCGAATTCTTACAGAACGATTTGTCTCTTAAATGTATGCGGAAAATTGCGAGAAAAGATCCTGTGCAATGTAAAAACATAGAGAGGCAGTGGGGCTGCATCAACAACAGTACAGTTTCAGGAGGGACAGGTCTACGGAGGACACTATCTGTGAGGCCATGAGTCTTGTAGATAGGGCTAGAGGTAAATACGTAATGGGGTTATTCGTGGACATTTCGGGAGCGTTTGACAACTTGTGGTGGCCGGCGCTATTTGGGAGGATGAGAGAAATTAGATGTCCGGGGAACCTCTCCAGGAGTCTTATGGACTAATGTAGGAGAAGATACGTGAACCTGAGATGTCCAGGAATGACAGTAACAAAAAACTTCCGAAAAGATGTCCCCAGGTGTCGGTCTGTGGGCCGATCTTTTGGGGACATAGCACTCGAACCTGGTTTAGTGGAGATTGAGTCAATCCCTGAAACAGCGGGGGTGGTTGCCTTTGTGGACGATATACTCATAATAGTTGAAGCAACATCTAGAAGAGAATTAGAAGCCAAGAGTGACGCAGTTCTTGCTGGGCTGAACTCTTGGTATGAAAAGATAAAACTGAGTTTAGCTCCTGCAAAGACAACTTATGTGATATTCAGGGGGGTACTCAAGAGAAACCCGAGGGTTAAGATTGACGGAAAGACGATAAGACGAAGCAAGAATATCAGATACCTGGGCGTGATGCTGGATGAGAGGCTCGACTTCATGACGCATGTGGAAAAGATTTGAGATCTATGAATAAGATCATCAACATGGGGCAGGCCAGATTTAAACTCTCTATGGGGCTGATTAGATTGTATCACCAGGCTATGTTGGTCTCCATTGTGGGTTATGGAGCCGGCGCGTGGGCTCATCGGCTCATACAGGTAAGAATCGGAAGGAAAATCGGAAGCCTTCAGAGAAGTGTACTTTTGAGGCTATCTGGAGCATACAGACACTTTGTGTGTAGCCTTAGGTATCTGGTCCTTGGACTTAGAGGTGAGGAGGAGAGCGGCATTGTATTAGATAAGGAACGGGAATATGGAGAAAGTGGCTAATCTCACAAGAGCAGAGATAACAACAGGACTTTAGGTCAGGAAATATCTTGAAGAGGAGTGGCACAATGAGTGGGAGTGGAGCAAAACAGGTAGAAGAATGCCTAAGATATTTCCAAGCGTTGCTGGACGATTGGGAATGGAGTACCTGAAGAATTCTCCAGGTTTGGTACATTTTATTACCGGGCATGGTCCATATAAGGCCGCTCTCTTCGCTAAACGACTGACGGATACAGGAACTTGCGATTGTGGTAGGGAGGCAATGCCGGAACACGTCATACTGGAGTGTATTGAGACGTTGGAAGATAAAATGAACTTACAGATACCGTTGCAAGCGATCACGGTTTTTCACATACTGCATGATGTGGACCAATGGAGTCTCCTGGATGCAATCGCAGATAATGTGTCCAAATATGAAAGGGATAAGTACCTAACTGCAATGAAAAATAGAGGACAAAATAGAATGGTCAACCTAAGACAAGGGTACAGGATGGAGAGCGACAGCGACAGCGACATGACAAAAGACAGTGACATTACAACAAGTATGGATGACACATAACGGTACGGCACGACTAAGTCAATAGGTGTGACAAAGACAAACTGGATTATCGGCTGGCTGGGTAGAATGTGGTGGGGATCTCCAGGCAAACTGGAGCCTAGCTCAGGGAAGGAGTACTCTCTGGATTCCAGTAGTATGAACTGCTGATGAACCGGAGGGCGCCTTGATACCAGCTAGGGAGTACAAGAGAACAACATCTTCAGATGGGAGAATCAACCCCTCACTCACAGGGTCCAGCACACTTGGCAACGAATGTGTGATGTTGGGTTGGAGCTGTCGGGCATCTGGTCCGTCCATCGATCCATTCGATGGCTCCTCTCAGTTCAGAAAATGGATTGGTGATAACAACTGAAAGACCCTGTAGCCAACTATAGGAAGAACTTGTACTTAGGTTAAGTTAGTATTAAGTATTTTTTATAAATCTTTAGGTTAAGTCTGTTGTCATTCCAAAGGTGGTGATATTGTGGGTAGTAAGCGAAACGAAATCTCCGGTAGGGCGCCTCCCCAGGTGGTGGAGAGGAGGATGCCCGTCCCCGCTGAGGCTTTCACCGATCTGGGGACTATTAGATCCAGAATGTGGTGGAATACCTAGTGGGGCAGGGTACCGGGGGCGTAATATACCCGGGGTGGACCAACTAATAGGATAGGTAGAGGAAAGAAGGAAAAATAGGACTTTTAGTTTTAGGTGCTTATTCTAAACTTATTATTGTATTTAAAAAAGAACATGGCTAAAAGATGTAATGTTAATTCAAGATGTATATCTAGGTCCCGAGCTACATGCTAGGAATCAGGATAATAGTGTGAATAAATAAATCATTACATCCTAACTTTTTCAGGTCCATTCTAATGTTATCCTCCCAATGGCCTCTTCCCATTGGATTTGCCAGTAAATACTTTAAATACGGGTTTTGATTCTTCCATTCACGCTGTATGTCCTGCCCACTGTAATTTATGAGATTTTACTACTCCTAACAATGTCTCATGATGAATACAAGGTATGCAACTCATCATTAATTAACTTCCTCTACTCCCCAATATCTTTGTTATATCTGCTGGTAACATGACTAACTGATGTTTGAGTATGTTAAAGTAGATTATAGCTAACTTATATAACCTGTAAAGGTAGTAAGTCTTTTTCTGGCAGATAAAGCCCTTCCTATGAAAATTGAGCTTTGTCATTTGTTTGATGTATTCTGGTCCTCACCACGTATTAAACACGGATTAGGAAGTGTTTTCCTTGTCTCTGTTCTCTCTTGGAGAACCAAGTACCAACATTATAGATAAAAATGGTTCTACAGCACACAATAAACTAGCTAGATCATCAGTCCAAAGTCTCTTGTTCATAAGAATTAAAAATCACTCTCATTCTGTTTATGCCAACTTGAAGTCTGAAATTGGGATTTGAATTAGTCAATTGGAGGTGAAAGTGTCACAAGGTGATAAATACACTTTTTTTTTCTGAACCCTTCAAGAAACTATATTCTATGTACCTTTAAATGTTTCAGAATCGACAGCAACAGTTTGGGGTACTCTATGGCGTCCTTACTAGTGTTCAGTAAAATCAAGAAGGCCCTGGGTTTGGACAGGTGCAAGACATTCCTTAATGGGGCAGCACCACTTTCAATAGAAATCAAGAAATATTTCCTCAGCCTTGATATTCTACTCTGTGATGTAAGGAAAAGAAATCATAAAAATAAAGGTTTATGGAGTAAACTAAGAGTTAAAGACAACATTACAGTTTTATATAAAAAAAATGGTGCAACACAATCACACAAACTTACTCATATTGTGTATTAAAGCTTGGAAGAAAAAAAAAGTTTTTAGTAAAATAATTTAAAGTGTGTTTTCCTCATAAAAACAAACACATAATCTTGTTAATCACAATAAAAAGTCTTTCTATACAAATTTTAAACCAAATTGTTCAAAAATTTTTAAAACATTTTTCTAAACTAAGCAGTTTCTTAGCCACCCTATGGTTATATTTAATTTGTAAATATAAAAAGTATTATTACTTATTATGAAACACTATTCCTAGATACCTTTTTTAACTCATTCTTCAAGGACAATTTTAAAAAATTTCAAATTTTCTATAATGCATTGTAAGTAAACTTTCCTTGGATGAATTTTTTTAGAGAAATAAACATACATTATTATTTATCATGTAAAATAGTCATCTTATACAGATTTTTCAAAATATTCAAATTTAAGAATAAAGTCATCAGTAAACGAATTTCCCCCCAAAAAACAAATATACAGTTTTATTGTCATGGCAAACAATCCCCAAATATACATTTAAAACAAAATTGTCAGAACCATTTCCGAAAAATTTGGAACTAAAAAAAATGCCTAGGCAATGCCTCATAACATCTACATATAAATTTGAACAAAATCTATTATTTCATATCTGTGTCCAGGGACAAACAGACATGGGTGGAGACAGATGGAATTGTAAAATACACTTTTTTCAGACACACATAAAACCAAAACATTTACTATAAGATCAATGTCAACAATTTTCACGATTATAATACTTTCACTTGATATGAAAAAGTAAAAAACTTTATTTGAAATATATATTTTTTAAAACCAATATTTTTTGAGATATTGGCAAATGTATTTTTAAAATTTAGGTCTAGGAAATTGATTGTAATGCACTTTGGTGATATGATTCTGTAATAATGTACACACAGTATTTAATTTATGCTATTTGGAGGAACAATGTCTATTTTTCATTTAATCTATTTTATCAGTTTTGAGTAAATACCTATCTCCAATGCGAAGCAAAGAAAGTCAGTACAGTGCACCATACCATTTATTTACTTTATGGTTTATTTAGTAAATTATTAATAATCATCAATTTAGACTATAAATAACAAACTTTCTAAGCGTAAAACATATTATTGACACAACAAATTTGTTGATTTATTATTTTAAAAAAAATGAATAAAAAAATTGCATAAATTCATAGAACAAATTGGAGGATATTTACCCTAATAATTTATTTATTTAAACATGTGATATATTTTGTTTTAAGACTTTTTTGATAGGATAGTAATTATTATTATATTTGCTGAGTTATAACTGGAATTAATGTGAATATAATTCTTTAAATGGCAGCAATAGTTAAGCACACCCTAAAAAAATATTCTCTTGGGCACGTTTCAGCTTTATGCAAGGTTTTTTTTAAAAATTGGGATGTAAGACTTTTCATGATGACTTTGCTGTTAAGCTTTAATAGAACAATCACTGTACACCAGGCATATGGTATGTCAGAAACTACGGCGGGCCACACAGTGTCTCGAGACGATATCTTCAGACTGACGAGCGCCGGAAAGAGCCTGCCCGGTACCAAAACCAAGATCTACAATCCCGGACAAGACCAGCAAGGAGAGGTGACATACATTTTAAATCCCTATAAGGAAAACCTCTTTTCACTTTATGAAGTAATTGTATTATATTTGGAAGAAAGTACAGGAAAGGTGGATAGAAACATATAAAAGTAACACACACAATATGGCTTTTACAATGAAAAGAAGAACACAGTTCACACTTCACATTGCTGCCACTGGACAAAAAGGTAATGGCTGCCTCTTGAAGAAAATCAATCGTTACCGCCCAATCTCCTGACCTAGGCTTCACTGCACAAATTCCCTTTTAGGAAGTTGTGTTGCACATTTCACTTTCCCTGCTGATGAGTTCTGATAGAATGAAACCTAGGTCAGGGGAATGGGCGGTAATGATCGATTTTCTTCAAGAGGCAGCCATTACCTCTTTGTCCCATGGCAGCAGTGTAAAGTGTGAACTGTGTTCTTCTTTTTACAGTAAAAGCCATATTGTATTAATTCTTGTGTGTTTCTATCCACCACTCCTTTACCTTCTTTACAGACATTTTAATACACTTTGCTCTACGAGTGGGTGGAACCTCTTAATCGTAAATGTACATCTACTTGTCCCCACTTAGATAAGGCAGTGGTTTCCATCCTTTTTATACCGTAGAGCATATTCAAGACTGCTGGTAGTGTGGTGGGCACCATTTACTTTTTCAAGCCTTATATTTGAACAAAATAAAAATGTGTATTGCATATTATACACAAAAAAATAAAAATAAAAAATAATTCCAAAAAAGTGTGAGTTATAATTATATAGGCTACAAATTACTGTTTATATTCTCAAATAAAAAACACAAATGACACAAACAAAAACATAATCTTTAAAAAGGTTTTATAATAGCTAAACTTGTTAATCAAACTAAATGATTGTGGCATTACACTCACTTGTGGGCAATATTAATTTAGCTTTGATTTTGTAGCATTGATTTTTTCTAAGGTAACGAATTTGAAAATATGTTAAAATTATTTTTTTAATCAAAATCATACCAGTTGTGATCAAATAGTAACACACGAAAAAGGGTTGATGGGTGACATGTTGCCCTTGGACATAAAGTTGAGGACACCTGGTTTAAGGCCTCATTCTCGCAATAGGCTGGACTGCTGATGATGGGGAGATCGAGGTTTGAATCTCAGTTTGGTGTATTGAGTTTTTTTTCCTAAATGGGTTTCTGCTCTCCCGCCAAACACATGTGGTGCACTTCCTCTAAATTCAATCTCCCTCATCCCTAGCACACAAGTGTATTTAGAATAAATACATATAACCAGAAAGGGTAGTAAGACACAGTACAAAAAAAATTAGTTATTTCACCTTCAATATAACTGTAGTCTATTCGCACATTTTATGTTAATTTATGTATTTTAAGGTTAAGAACTATAATTCAAATTAACAAACAATAAGCTAAAATAGGGATTACAATAAAATGGTAGAGTAATATTTTGATTTATACTTTACAATTGTATTTTATCATAAGGCTGCAAAGTATTGCCTACGTTCTAATAAATACAACCTATAGGAAGCAGTATTTGCAACATCTCTGTGTAATCCATTTCATTAATTTATTTTATAGATTGAAGTGTTTTATTACTTACAACAGGTGTGCATGTGGGGCAGACATATTTTTATGGGTTATTTAAACAACGAACTCAATACTTCTGAATCGCTGGATGAAGAAGGATGGCTGCACTCCGGAGATATCGGACAGCTCGATGAGGAAGGATTTCTTTACATCACAGGGAGGATTAAGGTACGTTATACATTTCAATTGCCATACAAAGATAACACCAACACCAAAATTATCGGTTTGAGATTTGGGGAGTTTGTGAAGAGCCTTGATATCACATAGCATTTACCATTCCTATATAGCAACTACAGGGCAGTATTTCTGACATAGAAGTTATAATTTTACTTCTCTCTGCCTTGCATTCTGGCTGTATGAGTGTGTGCTTAATGAAGTTTGGGTCTTTTCTCTTTAAGCACATATCTTATGGATGCATTTTAAGTTCATTTTTAATAGGTTAGTAAGGTTTTTGTTATGACCTTCCATGTTCTTTGCTACATAGTGTCCTTTTAAGGAAAGTAAAATATAATTTCCCTCTAATTTCAACTTCATGTAGGTCATCTAATTGATCTTGTAGTTTTCTCTAGAACACCTGGGTTACTGAGCAGACACAAACAGAACGCAGCATCAAGGAATTGTTGGCTTCCGTCTGCTGTCAGACAAGTTTTATTTGCCAAAATCTGTCCTTTTCACTAAGAAAACGAAACACTTTCATATTCACTAGCTCTGGGAGTACATTATCTAGTATGGGCCAAGGGTAATTTGTCCTTTTAGATGCTTTGCCAACATTCGGTATTCCAAGCAGACCTGTTAATTTTTTTCCTTTCGTACAATTATCTTGAAACCCACCAAGTTTGTGAAGTAGCTTTAATTTGAAACTAAACATTTACTTTTCAGTGCTATCTTTGAGCTTATCCTTTAGTAGGGTTGGTGCCCTTGTTGACACATATTGGAATGGCTGTGTTGATTCGGCAACAACATTTTTAACACTTGTTGATTCCCTCAGACTCTTGCGTCTAGCTTGGTTTTATTAATTCCATTGTCACTTTACTGTTTCTTGTTCCAGGACTAGATTCTCCTTTTGTGAGCATACATCACATTACAACTTGCAGAGAGACACTTTAACTTGAGTCCTATGTTGGTATTTGTTTTGATAAGGGTATTAAGGTCGGCTTCAGGTCCACTAGTTTAAATAATAACATGTACTTTACTCCTTTTCTGCCACAAGTAGAATACCTTTGAAAACCTTGATTAAACCTAATTTTCACTTAAAAAAATACACGGGTTAAATTTGATGTTATTTTTTTGTAAACTTATTTCACTCAACACTTTAAAACCTCATATTGTGTTCATTCACTTTTATTTGTTTACATCCCTTTCTCCTATACCTTCTTCAATATATAGCAAGCGTATCTTAACAGATAGTAAGAAGTAATGCTTTGAAAAAAATCATTCTGAATGTTAACTGATTAATTTTTTCTTGTTTAGTTTTTATTCCTCTTATTTGCTAATTTTGAATGTTTTCTCCATTCTAACCAACTTTATTTCCAATAGGTAATCATGGCTGAACTGTCATGTCTCTATATGTTGTGTTAACAGGAGTTGCTGATCACAGCTGGAGGTGAAAACATCCCTCCTGTGATCATTGAGGACGTTATCAAGAATGAACTGCCTTTCCTCAGCAATGTGACGCTTATTGGCGACCAGAGAAAGTTCCTCTCTGTTCTGCTTACATTTAAGGTACAGTCCATTTATTTAACTAAGATGAATTTTGATTATTTCATTTCACTGTAAACACTTTTAAAATAATCATATTTTTGAAAAGATACACAGCTTGAAACTTCAAAGAAACACTCACTGAAACCTTTAATTTACCTTGAATTATTCTGTGATCAGGATCATTACCCCCATTAGTGTCCATTTGTAATTTTATAAATAAATAAATCTTGATACAAGCTTCTGTTCAATAACTAAAACACAAATCAGAGCTATTAAAAACTAAACCATTATTATTTTGTTTCACACAAATTTGCACTTGAAAATGGCTATGGGTGAGTTTTCGTGATTGACTTGGCTACGTCTTGGTATCGAGGGTTTATGACCAAGTGGTTCTGACCAAGGTGGAGCGCAAAAATGATTTAGAGATATTTTTCTGAAACAAAAATGGTGGTTGGTATAGAGTAGATCTAACACCTAGTAGGTGAATTTGTGTAATCCTACTACATGTACTGCAAATTGGTGGAATACGAGCTATTTAATTTTATTCATAGTTAGATTGGTTCTTATTTTGACTAGTCCTAATATGTACACAACACATCAAGCTAAAATAAACATATTTTCCTAAAAATAACCTTTAAATTATTAATTACTTATGTAATATTAAATAAGCCTAGATCGTCATATAGTATTCTCTTTCTTTTATCCATAACTGAACAATTTTTAAGTACCTACTTAGTGTCATGTATTTCTAGTTAGTAATTGTTGTCCATTTTAATTTACAAAAACTTAAAATCCATTAACCACGGAGTTATACTTGTTTAAATCCAACATAAGAAGTTTTGCTGTTTTGAAATTGGTGCACAAATTCTCAGCTCATTGGTCTTTAGTCATAATCATACTGTTTAGTCTGGTCAAGGAAAGCATTACCAAACCGAGCTTTGGTATCGTCTCGATTATAAACATTGTGTTAACATTGATACCAGGTCAACCATGAAAACGCTTTGATCATAAACATCAATACCAGGTCAGTCGCAAAAACATGCCTTATGTCACTATCTAAAATGAATGAAAACAATAGGGGAAATTTCATGATAGACTTGGTTACAACTTGGTGGCGAGTGTTATCAACCAAGTGGTTCTGACCAAGGTGGAGCATTAAAACGACTTTCAGTTGTTTTACCTAAACAAAAATGACAGTTTGAGTAGAGTATATATAACCACTGGTAGAGAGGTCCATTTATGTAAACATACATGTATTGCAAATTGGTGAAAAATTAACTATTGAATTTTATTCTTAGTTAAATTGGTGCTTGTTTTGACCAAGGCTAATATTTACACAACATAACTTCTCAAAAACATATCTCCTCAAAAATACCTACAGAAAACTTATTAAGTACATAATGTAAGAGTAAATAGGCTTAGGCCTTATAATACTTTACCCATAGTAATTTTATTAATAACTAACCAGTTTTTAAATACCTACTTATTTTCATATATTTCTAGCTAGTAATTGCTGTTTTAATTCACATGTAACTGTTAAAATCCATTAACTACAAAGATATAGGCGTTTAAATCTAACATAAGGAGTCATGCTGTTTTGAAATTGGCGTACAAATTCTCAGCTCATTGGTTAATACCAGGCTATTCAGTCTGGTTGAATAAAGTGTTAGCCAAACTTAGGTCTGGTATCGTCTCGTCATAAATAATCTTAGCCAGCCGCAACACCAGGAGTGTGAAAATGCTCTGGTTGTAAACATTGATACCAGGTCAGTCGTGAAAACACGCCCATGTAAAAATACTGTAAAAGTACGATATATATGTGAAAGCGAAGGTAGCCAACCTGAAAGAATAGTTAGGATTAACATTGACAAAAAATAAACTTTTCTCCTCATAATTTCTTTACACTTGCATCTTCTGATTACTTTATCAGTTTCACATATTTTTAAAATTTTCAATAATATGTAGCTGCCAATTTTTCTGGTTCGTTTTTCTTTGTTTATTTATATGTTTCAAAATTTAAAAAAGGGATAAACTAATAAATTTAAAATTAATGTGAACTGTGAAGGTGATTAGAAGATAGAATAGTGAAGAGTTTATGGAAAAATGTAGAATGAAAGTTTATTTATGCTCTATGATTGCCTAGCCTAACTTTGCTTTTAGTTATGCTTCTCAATCTATCACTTACATTACACTATTTTACAGTGTGTTTGTACATTTACTAAACATTCGGAAATTATTCATTTTTATAATCATTATCTAAACTATTATATATTAACATAACTTTGCTAAGAGTAGACAGGCTTTTTCTTATAGGCTAGGGTTCAAACCCTGACTGGTCGCAGTGTATCCTAAATATGGTTTTCCATCCATGTTCCAACAAGTTTTTTTAAATAATAATTATAATAGTCCCCCCACTAGTGTATTACTACTAACAACCAGTTTTATCTACAGACTAATATCAACATGGAGACGGGGGAGGCGCTAGACGAAGTAACCTCGGAGGTCAAGGACTGGCTCACAAGCTTGGGTTCCAAGGCCAGCACTGTCTCGCAGATACTAGAGGAGAACAGTGAAAAGGTGAGGTCAGTCGCTTAATATTTGGCCTTCTCTGACCTCTCAAAAGTGATTTTTTATTCATCTACCTTGCAAATATAATAAAAAATTTTACAACCAGAGTCGGTTTACATTTATTTCATCGAAGCAACAATATTTCCATAGGTTGAATAAACTCCTAAGCTGTTTTAAGACATTTTTCTTTTGTAAGTAAAATTCATTACTGTGAATGGATTATACCGTGACTGTTCAATCTCTACTTTAAGTTTTTGTCAGGTAATTCAGAGGTGATCAACTGCTGAGACCAACAGCTCAAGTTGCAATAAATTAATCTTAACACTAATTTATATTTATCATTATTTTATTTCAACCTTTTCTTTGATTCACATAATTTTTTGAGGTCAAAATTGATATTATTTTACTATAATATTAATATTATTACATCATAGGCATTAATAAATTTTATGAAAAGTGACAGCTGGTATGAATACATAAATGTAATAGCTTTTATAGCTATCAGATAAGGTTAGTCCTATGAACATCTGACTGTTGATGAGTAGGACTATGCTGAAATTAATGTCCTTTCCAATCTTAACAAAGTTGATCAATTTAAAATGTTATTTTTAAATCAGGTAATGGCAACAATTCAGCAAGGAATAGATCGAGCCAATACTAAGGCAATATCCAATGCTCAGAAAGTGCAGAAATATACTATCTTACCAAAAGACTTCAGTATTCCTTCGGGAGAACTAGGTATGTATTGTAATTTTAAGTGTATTTATTAGGGAAAGGCCCTCGAATCTTTAAGGATATTAGAGATTCGAGGATTCAAGAAAATTTCAGATTCGAGGCTCAAATTTCTCAATTTTAAAATTATCAAGTATAAATTGTTTTAGAGCTCTAATACTGCTTATTGATGGTTCAGAACCAATTATAATTATAGGATTAACCTAACACCCAGACCCTAGACCATTAATTTAACACTTAACTGAATGTATGAACGTTATAACGAATGAATTATAAGAAAGAATGTTAACATTTAGTTACTATTTCTCTTCTCTATTATTTTACTACATTTGCATTTCCTCTTATGTTTATAATTTTTTTTCAAGATTCGAATTCGAGATCCATGATTTGAAGATAAATTGGAGATTCGTAAAATAGTGGATTCGAACTAACTCTAGTATTTATTCTTTAGGGTAACCTGGTGGTCTAGGGGTAAGGTGTCGGACTTCTGTGCTAGGGGTCCGGGGTTCAATCCTCGGTCCCGGTACAGATTTATCTGATTGCCAAACCCTTCCTTCACCTCTGACAAGATGTGTATTAATCACAACTTGTGAATGTGAGGAATGCCAGGCCTCCACCGTGGTTCGGATTCCACGTTAAACTGTAGGTCCTCCATTTCATCTCACAATCACCCTACCATTGCACATTAGCGTAAGTGCGTATAACCCGAACGGGTAGTAAGACGCGGTGCTAATAATAATAATAAT
>CABFWB010004037.1:0-22500 GCA_902151455.1 Timema bartmani
GCACTCACTCTTGTTGTTTCCCTTGTTTTGGTATTTTCCTTGTATTATTTGTGGCCTCCTCATCTGAGGATGCTACACAACAAGAATCGCAACATCAAGATCTAATGAAAAGATTTTGATAAATTTAACCCCCCATAAACCTGACACACAAAGTTTTTCCTATTTTCGAGGATCCACAATAAAACATTCCCACCCTCTGGCCAACCGATTGAATGAATGAACACACACATCCACCCACCCACACACCCACCCACCCACACCCACACACACACACACACACACACACACACAAACATCAGTACTTGTGGACTCACATCTTCAGACTCTAATAAAGAATCTACTATCCTATATTAAAGACGCAACTCATTTTCTAAAATGATTTCACACAATAGCCACCCCTCTACCACAGCATGTCATCTTGGTCTCAATCAATCAACATCACTCTACACTAATATACCCTATACCCACGGTCTTGCAGCGATATAAGAATACCTCAACATATGTCTGGCACCCAACCCACTACAGCATTCCTGGTTACATTATCAAGTTTCATTTTGGAGAAAAATCACTTAAGATTTCTGGACAAAATCTACCTTCAAATTAAAAGTTCTGCCCCATGGGAACATGTATGGCCCCCTCACATAAAAACTTGTATATGGGTATACTGTAACATATGTTCCTGGGCAGACAACCACATCAACCCCTTTGCTGGTTCAGACATTGTCAAAATCTTTATGATCTGGACTAATACCACTGATAAATTCAAGTACCTTCTGGCAGACCTCAACAATTTTTCACCTTTAAAATTTACCTGGAAAATAACCACATCCAACATTAATTTTCTGGATGTCACATAAAACTCCATCAGGGACACCTAAAAACATTAACTGTGCACATCAAGGAAACCAATCAGAAATAATACCTCCAATATGACAGCTGCAACCCAATGAGCACAAAAGATCACTCTCACATAGTCTAACCATTAGAGAAAAAGTAATTTTCTCTAACAACGATGACCATTTGAAATACAATAAAAAACTACAACATGCTTTTATCAACAGAGGCTACCCGGTGTGTAGTCAAATAGACAGAGCTCAATATTGTGGACCTACAATATTAACAGGAACAAGCAACATCATCCTTCGGGTCACTCACTACATATCACTCTGGACTCTACAAACTCAACAATCTCCTAACCACTTTGGTGGCCGCATGGTTTAACGCGCTACTCCCGCAGGAGACTAGACTGCTGATGATGAGGAGATCGAGGTTCGAATCTCTGTCAGGTGTATTAAGGGTGGTTTTTCCAAAATGATGTTACACTCTCCCACACTTCCAAAATATAACTAAATATAACCTTTCTACTCCCTAAAACCACTAGCATAAATAATACATAAGCATATACAAACAGGTAGTAAGACGTGATGCTACAAATGGAAAAAATACTTCAACCCTCCACTCCTACACAAAATATTTTCATGGGAGCCTCCAAGAGTAGCTTAAAAACAACCAGCCAATCTGTGCGGTATACTTGTAGAAAAACCCAACTATTCAACCTGAATCCAAACCAATATAAGGTTCATTTCCATACAACCTCAAAAGCCTTGAAAACAAAAACAATTGTTGTACAATATGATTTCATTGGTAAATAAAAGTCAAATTTAGACAGCATAAGGCAGCTTTTCTTTTATTAAAATATAAGTGTAGTCTGAGCTTCAAGTTCTATACATAAAATAATTGTAATCAATTAACACTTTCTTTTCAGAAAGAAGTTGAGTTGAGAATAAACATTAAAGTATTTAATTGCAAAGTAAAGCATTAACTATACATAGTATGCTAACCTGTAGACACTGCCTCATGATGCAAGTTTGCTTTGCTCTGCCTGAGCCACCAAACTTTACCATGTCATGGCAAAAGGAGCAATCTCCACAGTCACTTCGCTGGCAAGCCTCACACTTCTTGCACCGTGTCCGTCTTCTACGAGGGCCAGTCCCACTCTGATGCCCTCCATTGCCCACCTTCCCTCCTTCCCCGCGGCTGCTATGTTTCTGTTTAGTGGCCCCACTTAGCATTGGTGTAGAACTCCGGTTACCACAATTCTTAGCCAGAGGCATTCTACCTCCTCGGATCTGATCCTGAAGTCGAATACAAAGAAAATCAAGTGTTATCACACAATTTAATTTAAACTTATTAGTTGACATCTTACTCTGAACAAATGAGTCAACTGAAAGCAATTATTGAATTTGGTGTGATCTAATAGTTTGATGTTATGATAAAAATATAAACTTTAATGCATATTTTTAGTAATTTTCTATGACAGAGAGCAAATATATTTGCATTCAACCATTGTGTGTATATGTGTTAATTTAGTTTGACGAATTTAAACCAAAATTTGTAAAAAATTTCACCACCAACACATTTGTATCTTTTTGATCTTCCAAAAGCAAGATTTTGGAGGCACATGTATCTAGAATTTTTTTAAATAACAATCATTTTTGATAGGTAAAACGATCTGGCATGTAGGTACTAACTTCATGCCGTACTTCCTACCAGAGAGAGAAGTTCAAAATTAATGATTTTTAGGATGAACATAGTAGAAATTTGCATTATGGTATATTTGATATAACCTTGAACCAAGTTAGTTGTGTTTTAGCAACTTTACAGAGAGATAATTTCTATATCTCCTTTATCTAAACCTCAAACTCTCCTCCATTCACATCAGTTTACTCAGTTTCTGACCTTGACATTCCAACAGCAAGCTGTACAATTGTACAATACCCTCTTTGTTGGGTTCTTCCTCTCTCTACACTTCCACCCCTCTCTCTCACACTTCAAATTTCACAAAACACATCCAAACAAGTAGAGAGAAGAGTAAACATTGAGTTAATTCACAATAGACACATTACAAGGCAAAGAAATTATTTAGTGCTTGGCTTGAAATACTTGTAGTAGCAGAGCTTTAGTATTTTTACGTATATAAAAAGTATGTCCAAAGTTAACCAAGATTGGGTAAGATTATAAAAATTCCAACCAAATTTATGTTAATTCTTTGTTGTAAATCTAATATTTTGTAATTATTTAGTTTTATATTTTGTGTCTAAGGTAGTAATGTTTCCTTTGATTGCCTCTCTTTCTTCTTTACTTATTGGGCAGGCTCTTTGTTTTTCACATTTTCCTATTGCAAGGACTGGCAGTTAGTGTATGTATCGCTGGTTGTGTTAGAAAGGTTGCATTTTCATTTAGTTCTAGTTAATCATTGGTTTTTATAGTGGCGTTGACCTTGTGTATTAATTTAAATGGTGTATTAGTATGGAGGGTTAAGTTTGGCATTGAGTATTTTACAAGGGGAAAATGGAGCCAAACAAAATCTGGTCTCAAAATCTTCTTGGTGAAAAATTTAACTGTATACATCTGCATCATTGGGTGCGAGGATTAAATATACAACACATTCGGTGTGGTATGATGGTGATGGGAATTCAAATGGCACCAGGATATATTTAAAGTTGTTTACCATTCTATCTCCATACAAATGTAGGTACAATTCCTCTAAAATTCTACTTTATACATTCTCATTTCAATATCATATTCCCAAGCACTAGAATTCACTTAGGGGCTGTCCATAAACTATGTCACACACATTTTGTTTTTTTGACTCACTCCCTCCTCCTTGTCACGTTTTGTGAAAACCCCCTTTCTAATAATGTGTCACAATAACACAACGCTCCTTCCCTTTTTAATTAGTATTTTTAAATGTAGAGCTTATATTGGGAATACAACACGACGGCTCATCAACTGTACATAGATTTTAAGAAGGCCTACGATTCAGTTAAAATAAATGAATAATATGAAATTTTAATTAAATTTGGGATACTCAAAAAACTTGTCATGTTAAGTGAGATTTTTTTACTGATACACATCTTATCAGATAGTTTTAAAATACATAATGGGTTAATACAAGGAGATGCAATTTCCTCATTACTTTTTAATCTAGCCTTAGGGTAATGCAAAGAGTAGGGAAGGGTTGACATTAAAAGGTACAATGGAGCTATTAAGATATGTAGATGATTTAGCTTTGTTAGGTGATAGTAAGAAAGCTGTGGCAAGAAATGCAGTAATTTTACTAGAGGCTAGTAAAGAAATAGGTTTGGAAGTGAATGTTGAAAAGATTAAGTATATGATGACAGAAAAAACACAGATTGGGGTCATTAATTTAGAGATTACTGCGAACAATGTATCATTTGACAAGTTAATAAGTTTAAATATTTAGGAACAATTTTAACTAGCAAGATATTAAATTGGAAATGAGTAAAAGAATGCAGTCGGGAAATGTATGCTATTACTCGGTCAGTAAGTTGTTGAAAGCTCTCCTTAATATTCAAAACAATAATTTTACTGGTCGTTCTCTATGGGTGTGAAACGTTGTCTCTCACCTTACATGACAAAAACAAATTTAGGGTGTTCAAAAACAAGGTGCTTAGGAAGATACTTAGTTCAAAAAGGGATGAAACTACTAGGGAGTAGATGAGGCTATATAATGATGGGTTACATACCCTGTACTCATCACAAGACATTGTTAGGATAATCAAGTCTTGTAAATTATGGTGGAAAGCATGGGAGATTCTAGAACCTTGTTTAGGGTACTGACTCAAACCCAATGGGAAAAGACCATTGGGAAGACCAAGATGCAGATGGGAGGATAACATAAGAATGAACCTGAAAGAGATAAGGTGTAATGAGGTGGACTGAGAGAACTAGATCAAGATAGGGATAGGGTGTAATGAGGTGTAATGGATATAACTAGCTCAAGATAGGTATAGGGTGCAATGAGGTGGACTGGATAGAACCCGCTCAGGATGGGGGATAGGTTGTAATGAGGAGGACTGGGTATAGCTAGCTCAAGATAGGGATAGGGTGTAATAAGGTGGACTGGATAGAACTAGATAAAGATAGGGGATAGGTTGTAATGAGGAGGAGTGGGTAGAACTAGCTCAAGATAGGGATTGTGTGTAATGAGGTGGACTGGCTAGAACTAACTCAAGTTAGGGATAAGAGTCATCTTTTGTAAATGTGGCATTGAACTTTCAAGTTCCTAATCCAATAGAGTAAGTATGTAACCCTTTTATTGAAATGTGAAACACTATACTTTTATTGTACAAATAACATAATATCTAACCAATAAATTGCAATTTGTAGGATTCAACATAAAAAACTTTACCAGCCCCTCCATTAGGGAGATTCTGGCTTAAGTCAAATAAAAAAAAGTGAAATACTTCAAAATATAGGCTTTTACTATTTTTTTATGTATTCTGAAAAATGAAGCATTCATAGAATACTACCTATAGTAACAACACAGTAGGGAGTATTTTAAAAGATAAATATTTTTGTAATCATCATTGATTAAATTGAAATATATTTTGTTACTGATACTATCTATATAAAAGGATATAAAACGAACGAATACCTAGTAAGATGCAGTTCTCAAATAATAAAATATATATAATGTAACAGCTGCAGATTCATTCGTTTAATCTATGACTATATGAAAATAGTTTTATTATTGTTTGTAACTATCCGATATGGCTCTTCCTATCTTGTTCTTTTTATAGCAATACTATGTAATTGTTTGTGACCCATTCTTTTTACAGTGGGTTGATTCTAAGTATATTTTTTCAATTTTTTTTTTTTTCAGAAAAGTCACTAAGTGTACGTCTGTTCCTTTGGATCTCTGGTCCATAATCCTATAAAACTCTATCAGGATTGCTTTAATGCTAAACCTTGAAAAAAAGATTTTTTTTTTGTACATTATGTTTCAAATTATTTCCATGTTTATAAAATAATATATAATTATGGCATAAAGCTAGTTCAGCATTCCTCGCCATTACTTGGAAATCAATAGTTATAAAGAAAATCAAAACTTCCTTCAGATTGAGAAAGATTGTTTTTAATAACTTTATTCAAAAACTAGATGCACACATTCTGGAAAATAAATGTGTAAAATGTGGGAAGATGAAAATTATTATATTTTAATATACAATGAAATCTCTTAATAGTGGACACCTTCTAGAATTAAAAACATTTCCGTTGTTAAGAGGTGTTCGTTATTTAAAAAAGTATATATTTTTAAATCATACTTCTTATGTCTATGTACCTATATACTGTGGATATTAACAGCAAGAATCAAATTATTGCACTATGCAGTATTGTATGCATTGTAATTATGACTAGTTATTAAATAGTGTATGTAGCTTACTGTAAAGATTGCTTAATACACAGAGCAGTAAGCAAATGAAATGAAATATAAATAATAGGCCTCCTGTACAGTTTATATGCGTACGAGCATAGATAGCTGCTAGAACACCTCCCCTCCCCCCTTTGAATTATCTAAAAGAGACACACATAATGACGTCATTTATTGCATTATTTCATAAAGGTTTTTAATTACATCACTAATAGTATATTATAGGCTATCCATGCTTTGTGCGTGTGTGTGTGTGAATTAATACCCATTTGGGCTATTCATTTATTTCAGTTTAATGTAATAAGCTCATGATAAATACATAATTAGTTACATAATTGTTCGCAGGTCTCAGACAAACTAAAAAAAATCATTATATAAAAAGCACAATATTATATAAAATGCATACCATACACCAAATTTTATTCAAATCGTTTGGAAATTGAGTTGATATGATCATAATATATAATATTGTTGTCAGTAAATGAATTATTTTAATGCTTGCAACCACTTGTGAATTTAAGATGTTCGTCTCAAAATGAGGGTTAAGATAGATATTAAGTAACTCACCAAATCAACAATTTTCTCAAAATGTATATCAAAGAGCTTAGTGGGAGTACATAAATACCTGAGTGGATCAAAGGTTTTTCACCCACTTAATTACAATTAGAATGCATACTTTCTTTTAACGTTGCACAGAACTCTTCCTCCTCTCAGAAATATTTCATACAACTTATCCTTACAGTTCATGTAGGGGCTAGGGCAGGTGGGGGTTGAAAGTTGTAAAAAAAATCTACCTTATTTACAGTTTAAACAAAACAGAAAAATTATTATATAGCTTGTCACCAGCATTATGTGTGTGTACATTTAAAAAATAGTTTTTGTGATTGTGGTTATTAGTCAGACAAGTTGGGTAAACCAAGACAAAATATTAACAAAGGAAATAGTAAGTGTGGGGAGAGCTGTGGAAGTGGTTAAGTCTTTGAAATTAGGAAACAACAAAACAAAACTTTTCAAGTTGAAACTGTTCAAATTGTAGTTCCAAGAACACGTCGCAACTCAGTTGACAAAGAAAGAAGAATTAGAAGGTGGGAATAGGATATGTAGAGCAAGGAGAACAGGGTGAGGGGGGGTTCAGTTATCAACCTCCAACTAGTTACATGTTGAATAAATATAAACAATGGTACTTTCAGAACAGACTGTCTGGAGATAAGTGTGTGTTATAAATACTGTGACGTGTAATGTTTTTAGTTTTATGAGTTATGTGTGCATGTAGACCAGTGCAAATTAGTTATTTATTCTGTGGGTTAAGTTTATTTACTCACCCTGGATGATAAAATTTGTTTTATTAGTTAACACTATGAATTTCATTAAACAAACAAAACAATCTAGTCTACTTTCGTTTTTAGTAGGAAGAGCCTTTTAGAAAATATAAACATAATTTTTTTGCATTTACAATTTATAGCATTTTCCTATTTTATAAGTGTTACTTTACAGGCATTGATAAAATTTAATATAATTTAATGCATTCTGCAAGTCACTTTAATTCTAAACCATTTATATGGCATCATCTGCAAATAGCAGCACTCTCACATTATTATTATTATTATTATTAGCACCGCGTCTTACTACCTGTTCGGTTTATACGCACTTGCGCTAATGTGCAATGGTAGGGTGATTGTGATATGAAATGAAGGACCTACAGTTTAACGTGGAATCCGAACCACGGTGGAGGCCTGGCATTCCTCACATTCACAAGTTGTGATTAATACACATCTTGTCAGAGGTGAAGGAAGGGTTTGGCAATCAGATAAATCTGTGACGAGACCGATGATCGAACCCCGGACCCCAGCACAGAAGTCTGACACCTTACCCCTAGACCACCAGGTCACCCTCTCACATTCACATTGTCCATTTGTACACCACCCGTGTCCTCACAAGCATCCCTCATACACTTATCCATGAATGCATTAAACAACCATGGAGACATAACATAACCTTGTCTAATACCCTGTTCATTGTCAAACCATTCACTCAAAGATCCATTCACCCTAACACACAATTTACTTTCATCATACACCACCATAATTGTATTTACTAGCCATGCATCCCCACCATACTCTCTCAGAACATTCTATATTCATCCGATCGTATGCTTTCTTCAGGTCAACAAATGCACTTTCTTCCTTTCTGCCATACCTTTCTCAATAACATGTTGCAATGCAAATATCTGGTCCATACAACCACTACCTGGCTTAAAAACATTGAGCATACCCCAAATCTTGTTGACACTTTTTTCACGAACCCTCTCAATCAAAACTCTCCCAAAAACTTTTCCTGAAATACTCAACAAACTAATTATTCTATAATTCTTACATTCACTCTTTTTTATTTTTTTTTATTTAGCACCGCGTCTTACTACCCGTTCGGGTTATACGCTTTACATTCACTCTTAATGTCTTTAACTTTGTACAAAGGAACAATGACAGCAACATTCTAGTCATTTGGAACATTAAAAAAACCAGCACAACAACTCACACAATTAGGTAAGTGCACTTAACTATGGCCTTTTTTATTCTGTTTCAAGCATTCTATATTTTTAGCATATATATTTAAACATATAATTCATGATCTTATAACATTATTTTTTTGCCCAGAAATCTTTTATCCCGCAATTTTTCCACTTTCACCCTAACACGTTTAGTACTCATGTACTGCTTCATCACCAAATGCCTACCTAATTCAATTACCTAGATCACTAGGAAGTGATCCATTCCACATTCGGTTTCAGCCCTGGTTCTCATCATACACCACAAAATTAATCGTTCTCGAATCGCCTCTTTCCCATGTATACAAGTGAATAGATTTGTGCTTAAACCATGTGTTCAACACAAATAAACCTTAATTTAAACAGTCACTCATTACAACTCTTGTTTACCCTGTCATCACCATACCTTCCTAACACTTTCTCTGAATTCTCTCTTTGGGTACCCACACATCCATTCATATCGCCTAGCAAGATAATGCTATCCCCAGTTTACATGCATTCAGTACTTCATTGAAATAATTCCTAAACTCCACTCTCACATTCTCTTCTTCACCCTCAACTACCTCAACCAGCAACTAACATAATTCTATGGATGCATATTTTCATATGTACCCATAGAAGTCCAGATGACACCATCTAATGCCACTAAAATCTTAGCCGTTGGGTTTAGGATTAAGCCTACTCTGTGACTTACCCTTACCCATTCATCCACACCTGATCACAGTGCCAGGCTACCATAACCCATCATCAAAACATCTTTATCTTTTCACATGGTTTCACATACAAAAAAAAATATCAATTCTTCTTTCAATCATTTCCTCTAAGAGTTCATTCTCTTTACCACACACTCCTTTCCCATTCCATGTTACAAGAGTCCATGTTCTTACTAGCTAGTCAACAAATGGGCTCTTCAGTTTTAACCTCATCTGCTCATCATAGCTTTGGTCATCCAAGGCTAAATTTACACAGTTTCTTTTAGTAATTATTAGCTTAGAGTAGACCAGGCTACTTATCTTAAATGTACCCGCACCCATGACAATATTTGCTGCTTATGGTAAGGATGCAAGCACAAATGATTAAATCTCCAACTTTATTAGCGAAAGAATAAATCATCTCTAGAATCATCCAGATTGGGTCATTGGCGGTGGAAATTTAAATGTGCATAGGAGATGAGGGCTGATTAACCGAAACAGAGTTTTTAGGGACTAGTTCCCCTTCCCCAAGCCCAAAGAATTCCAGGGACCCTATCCCAGCAAACGTTTGGCATTTTATTTAGCTATTGGAGAGATCCTCACCTGTAATTTTTTTTAATCATACTCCTTTGGTATCTATTTGGCGATGTCTTCCCTCAAATTTTTTTCAAAATGTTGATGCCCCTTTAAGATTTAGAATGGCCTTTGCCTGATATATTTTTTAATTTAATGCCTCTAGAAGCTATTTTAAGTTTGTTTCTAATCATATCATGTCCAAAAATATAGGAGAGGACTGAAATAAATCTAAAGACAAGCAAATTCATTCAAGGGGAATTTTTTTAATGGAGCATTGTTCCCTTATCCTCCCCCCCTCCCTCCCGCCCACCCCCAGACAAGTATACCTTTCTTCCACTTATGCCATTACTTAATAAATGCTCAATGTAAATTTTCAAACTTTTAAGGCGGAGGCGCTATGTAAGTTTTTAAATGCTAAACACATTGATAGCACTTAAAAGTATTTAATCCTTGCCATTAATTAAAATAAAAATAAACTCTAGATAGCTCCTAGAATAATTTAATATTAAACATTTTTCTTTGCCTCTGGTAGTTCGGGGGCAGTGCCCCCAAATTACCCCCTTGAAATTGTGGCTTGGCTACAGCCTTGTATGCAAACATAATGTCTGTTTCCCCGAGTTCTCAGGTATAGTATTTAAATATAATTATTATAATACACAGGTTCACTTCCTCACTACCAATTTGAAGTGTTTTGGTTACTACACAATTTTTAGAACATATGGTAATACCTGTTTACAAGCTATATATTTAATTGATATTGCTTATGATATCTACCATCCAATTATTAGATTAAAAATCATAGTTTGAAGGAAATGCTATATTATATTATATTATGTAAAAAACACATGGATATGGAATATAATATTTTTAGATGTGCCTCAGGTAGGCTAAAACAAAGAAAATAAAACAGAAAATAGCCCAAGTCTTAACAAACTTGGCATGTTTACATTTTGATTTTACTCTACCTTTCCTCTTGCAATAAACATAGCACTGTGACCTTCATGGAGCTATGGATCAAAGGTTAGGCATCTAGCATATGGACTAAAATCAAATAAATTTCATAGCATGGAATATATGAACTTTATTGAGTTCCAAAGCGTATAACCCAAACGGGTAGTAAGACGCGGTGCTAAATATTATTATTATTATTATTATTATTATTATTATTATTATTATTATTATTATTATTATTATTATTATTGAGTTCCATGATTATATGAACAATGGTTGTATTATGTGCTGCAACAAAAATCTATTTCTGTTTCCAGGTCTAAGTGATTCAACACTTTTGTTGTTTGATATACATTCAGTCGTTGTAGACATAAACAGCCATTGTTGAATCATGGATAGCCCGTTGTTCATTCTCAGTGACAAAGTTCAATGTAAGACTATTGCGGTCGGAACCTGATGTTAGACTGACTAGCGAAGAGTAAACTAAGAATGTCTGAAGCAGAGCTTGAACCAAGCATGAGTGTCCCAGAACTCACCCAACAAAAGAAGGACATTCTGGCCATGGTTGGGCCTAAATGGCACATGGCTTTCTCTTCAACCCTGGGAGTGAAGTAAATAACTTGAGAGCAAATGATTTATAAATTTCCAGGCATTGATGTAATTGACAATTTAACAATCTAATAATGATTTAATATCAATTTATTTAAGGAGTCAAGACCTAGTGGACTTGGCTCATACATATTTAAACGTAATTAATTTAAAACATAGTTACTATGGTAAGGTCCTTTAAGAGCACACAGTCTTATAAAGAGTGTGTGTGCCTCTAAAATATTCTAAGTTGACATTAGTGTGGGATGTCATTTATATGGTATTCAGTTCCTTGTGAATCACCTTTGTTCACACGCTGTGTTGTTTTATGCTTGCAATTTATACTATGTTATTTACAGGTAAATAATGATTTTCACCCTTTTTTTTGGTATAGTATTCTAAATCTATAAATTAGTATATATACACAAAAATATAATCACTTTCTATGTTTGGCTTGCAAATTAAAGACAAGCGAATTCATACATCCTTTTTATGAGAGTGGCATGAACCTCTCTCTCATGCCACTGCTTTCTGGTGAGTTTTTTTAAAAACAACCACCAAGGCCTCTAAGAGTGTGCAGTGGATATTTAATAGAGCGCGTGCACTCTTGTAGGACGTTATTGTGCACTTATAAAGGAAATCTTTTTGGTTCTCTGTTTTATGCTGTTATGCTTAAATGTTTTATTTTGATTAGTGTGCAGAGTGTTTTATCACAAGAGAAAATCAAACTGGAAGCTTATTATTGTTGATTTTCTTGGAGTGAATAATCAACTTTACAAAAAAAGATTAAAAGCTATGAGTACAAATATGTGGTAAATAAAGCAATCTGAAATACGTCTTGTGCATTTTTCCTTCTCGTTTTCCTATGGTCACTACCAAAATTAATCAATATTTTTTATTTTTTGGGTTGCGTCCCAACATCACTTGAAAGAATGCCAAATTTTATGGCATTACAAGGACACAGCTAATGAAGCGTTCATTTGAATTTGTAAAATTAAATTAAATTAATTCAAACTTCAAAACAATTAAAAGAATGACTAGAAAAAACTGGGTCTATGGCTCTTTAAAATGAAACAACCTCACTCTTCGTACTCCTGAGCTGTGCAGTCTAGGAAGGGCTATGGGGTTCAATAAAGCCCAATGCCAAAGATTTTTTTTATAATTCAAAGATCATTATAGATGAAAAGAGCTTAGATGCCCATAAGATTTTCAACATGGATGAGACCCGCTTTGGTGGCCGCGTGGTTCAAGGCGCTACTCACACAAGTAGACTAGACTGCCGATGACGAGGAGATTTAGGTTCAAATGTCTGTCGGGTGTACTGAGGGTGGTTTTTCCAAAATGGTTTTCCCCTCTCCCTCCACGAAAATGCGGGTACACCTCCTTGAACTATAACCCCTTCCTAATCCCTAAAACCATCAACGTAATTATTACATAACCTGAACGGGTAGTAAGACATGGTGCTAAAAAAACATTGATGAGAGTGGAATTTCTACTGTCCCAAACCACATTCGGTCCGAATATAATTTCATCTAAAGTAATGCAATATGTTACAAAAGTTGTGTCAGCGGAAAGGGGGCAAACAGTGACAGTTGTGTGTTGCATGTCTCCAACTGGAATTTCCGTTCCTCCTTCCTCGAAAGGGGATGAATGTTAAACTGTATAAAGATGCCCCTGAAGGAACTATGCCTTTGCTTTCTGACTAAGAATACATGCATACAGAACTCTTCCTTGAATGGCTAAAGCATTTTGCAATGTTTGTGATGCCAACTAAAGACGATCCCATTCTGCTAATTTTGGACAATCATATTTATCAATGTAGTTTGGACACAGTGATTTTCTGAAGAGAAAAGTTTATCGCCTTACTACCTTTTCCACCACATGCCAAACAAATGATGTAACCTCATGATTAAGGTTTTTTTGGGCTTCTGAAAATTGCTGTTGCAGAAGAATGTTACAAGTGGCTGTTCAGCAACCCTGGAAGACTAATCACTCAAATGGAAATTTCCTCTATCTTCTGTTCTTCATATGAAAGAATTGCGATGCTTGAGAAAGCAAAAAAATCTTTCAGGGCCACTGGAATTCGTTTATTCAACCTGGATGTTTTTTCAGAGGAAGATTTTGAGCCTGCAACTGTAATGAATCGTGGCCACCACTCTTTGAAGAAGCAGAAAATAATAGTAGTAAGGAAATATGCCTAATGGTGATGAGGCAGATTTAGAGTTGGTGACACCCTCAACATTCCTCCCTCTTCCTATAGCAAATCATGAATTGAAGCGAAAATGAGCCGGGAAGATATCAGAAATTAGAACAGGATCTCCATTTAAGAATTCACTAACATTAAGAAGGAATAATAAAAAAAAAAGTTACAAGCCTATTAGGCCTAAGGGTAAGAAACGTCTCTTTAGCTTAAGTGCACCCACAACATCAACTCTAGTAGAAGAAAATATATTTTATCCTGGTTGTGATGAAGAATATGAAGAGCCCATAAATGAATACTGGGTTCAGTGATAAGACTGTAAGCGGTAGTGGCACAATGCCTGTTCCAGCTATGAGGACACAGATGTGTTTTAATTTGATGGCTATTAGGTGCAAACTCTTAGAGAATCTACTGCACTATCTTAGATGCATGTGTTTTTAAGAGTGTGCATTTCAATTTTTTATTAATTAAAAAATAATAATTTTTGTATTATTTAAGTAATAGTGTGCTTGTGTGTGTTTAAAACTATGATTTTCAATGAATATTTTGATTTACAATGTTTGTTTTTAATCACAATTTTAATAAATTTTAATGGCATTAAAGTTAAGTGAATACTTTTAGAGGAAATAAATACCCTTACATATTGTACTTTTTTTTTGTGTGTCTAGCTTATACACATTTTAATACACTAACGGGGTAGGAATGAGGAAGGCAGTACTTAGAGAAAATGTACCCACATCATTTTCATGGAGGTAGAATGGGAAACCATTTAAGAAAAAAAGGTGTACAACACAAAGAGGTAGCTTAAAAAACCCAAACAAACCACTACTGATACAGCTAGCTAGCCTTAGAACCTTCCCATCACGAGCAGACCAAGCTAGACTAGCTTGAAATTTAGTCTGCATGCCTAACAGTGTGGCACTAAGTAGACCCAATGAGTAAAAAATGAATTAGTAAAAAAATTCAAACTAATATTTAATATAACTTAAAACTAAAGTTTAGAGAAATTTTGTAAAATGTTTAAAGGTACTGGTAGCCCAAAGATTAAAAATATGTATATTTCAATCAACTTAACTAAAATTAGCACACACAAAGTCTTAACATATTTTGTTTTCTATATTAAACAATACAATGGTTACTTATTTAAATTAGCATAATTTAACTTCATGCAAGTGTTTGAATAAAATTACTAACAATAATGAATACAAATAAATATATTACATAAATTAAATACATCAAATATGAAGCTCCAAAATTTTTGTAAGCTTTTGGAGTAAAAAAATAATGAGAATGACAATAGGCTAATAATTATGGCTTAATGTGTTGTGTTGAGGTGTTAAGGGTGAGAAAATGGAACTAAAGTGAAACTAAACTGGCTCTCACCTGAAGGGAAAGTGGAAACTCACTTGTGAAAGAGATCGTCCTTAGTATAACCAGTAAAATATGAATCTCAACCTCCAATCTAGGAGTCAGAAACACTGCCCCTGTGGTCACTCCTACAAATATTTATGTAAGAGGGTACAGGAAAGGTGGATAGAAACAGATAAAAGGAATGGAACACAATATTTCTTTACAATGGAAAGAAGAATACGGTTCACACTTAACACTGCTGCCACTGGACAGTGGCTGCCTCTTGAAGAAAATCGATGGGTACCGCCCAATCCCCCAACCGAGGCTTAATTCTATCAGAACTTTTTAGTAGGAGGTGTGAAAGAGTGAACACAACTTCCAAAATGAAAAAAAATGAAAAACACAAAAGGGAGATAAAGGAAACTGGTAAAGAATGATAGCACACTTAGATAAGAACATGTTTAGTTTTTTTGTAGATATTTTAATGATCGATTTTCTTCAAGAGTCAGCCATTACCACTTTGTCCAGTGGTAGCAGTGTAAAGTGTGAACTGTATTCTTCTTTTCACTGTAAAAGCCATATTGTGTTTGTTCCTTTTATAAGTTTCTATCCACATTTCCCGTACCTTCTTCCTAATATATAAAATACCTCAAAAAAGAAAAAAAAATAGGTTTTCCTTAAAGAGAGATGTATATGTAAGATGATTATAATTATGGTAAGCCTAGTTAAAAATGATAAATTTAACAATTATTTTTCTCCTTGCATCAGAATTTTATTTAGCTAAATATTGTTTTCACTGCACTTAAGAAGAAAGGCTTGAGGGACGAGAGATAAGGAGAATGAGAAATATGTACAAAAGGAGTGTGAGCTGTGTGAAAGTGGGAGGAGAGAGGAGAGGACAGAATGGTTTGAGTTGAGAAATAGCCTGAAGCATGAAGCCTCTCACCACGAATGTCCATTGTAGTGACGGACGAAATAATGAACTGGTAGAAAGAATAATTGGAAAGGAAAGTATGAAAGTAATGGTATTAAGGATGACCTGATGGTATGGGCCAATAAGGATAAAGAAGTTCAGGAGCAGTTGGATGTGTGGGATAGAGGGGTGGAGCATTAGCAGAAGCTTTTTTCAGAAGTGTCAGAAGTATAATGGGGAGCAGGGATGTGCCGAGGGAGTGTTAAGAAGTGATCTACAAGATATATTATCAGGGCTGTGGAGTCCATCAAGACTTCAACGAGTTCATAAATGGCTAATGTATATAAATTAGTAATAACAAATTGACTGCAATAAAATGCTCCAAAACAGTTAACTTCATGGGAAGCTTCTTTGGCATTGTGAATTTATATGTGTTAATCCAAATTATAAATGTTGGACCAAAATAATAAAAAAGTATAAAATAATGTTATAATATTATAAGTTCTTGTTTTGAAGCTATAGTTGTTCCGACTTCCCATCCAAAATTGCTTCCGACTCCATGAATCAGACTCCACAGCCCTGCGTACTATATTTACAATAATGAGATACACAGCGAAAACGTGGGTAATGAAGGAGCAGGATGAAAGCAGAATTCAAGCCTGTGAAATTAAATTTTTGAGAAATACTTAAGGAAAGATAAGAATGTATAGGATAAGAAATAAAAGGGTGAGAGGAATTGTTGAGAAGAAGCGGTGCAGGACAGGATAAAGGCACAACTAAGGTGGTAAGGTCATGTAAGGGTCATGGGGGAGGAGACTATACCAAAGAAGTTGCTGAATATTGAAGTGGGGGTTAGGAGGCCAAGAGGAAGACCAAGGGACAGGTGGCTGAAGGGAATGCAGAGAAGTGTGGAGGAGAGAGGAGAGACTGGATCATTGTAGAGGAGGAGAGGTGGTGGGGAGAAAGGATACAGGCCCAGCCAGTGGATGGAAGCTGTTGATGATGATGATTGTTTTCAACTTTAATAGTAAAATAAACGTTTGAATGTATTTATGTGTAGATTTTCACTCTCTAAACAAATACAACATTTAATTTTTATTTAATATTAAAAAAAAAAGAATTGATCCTATTTTTAAATATGAGTATAGAATAATTTGTTTTATCACTGAACAGTTTATGGTAAATTAGTTTTTATTTTAGTTTGTATTGAGTGAAAAGCATTTTTTAATATATTAGCAAATATGTGCATAGTAATATATTAATAACAACAACTATGATGATGAAGATCATCTTACTCGATCACTGTCATCTAAACTGCGAAGAATAGATTTTCCAGTAACTGCAAATTCTGGATTGTCATACCGATGCTGTTCCACCACCGTCCTGACATCTTGTATTAAAGCTATTGGATCTCTTATAAGCTCTGGTACATTCTTTTTGTTTGTAGGTAAGGAGTGAAGAAACATAACAATTGCTTTTAAACCATGGAGCTCCTGAAACATAAAAAGAAGAATGGCTTATTTGCTTATCAATTTAATACAGTCGTTTAGGGATGAAGGTGCCGGAAAGAGTGGGAGATATAAAAATATGCAAAACCACAATGAAAACTATATCACTGTTTACACTTTACACTGCTAGTTTTGGTCAAGAGAATGGTTTCCTTTCAAATAGCACTTACTCAAAGACATTGCAGGGCAACTTAGGATAGAAAGGCTAAGGTGAGAAACTAAATTTTCGTTGGGTTGCTAACTCCTACTCCTGGAGCAAGGATGAAGAGGGAGTAGGGAAGATTTCCTAACTATTTCGTGAAAGTAAGGTCATGTGTTATTTAAAGAAATAATTGCGTACCACTCCTTAGGATAAGGCCGTTTAATAGATGTGGTGACTATTGCTAATTGTCTACTTTATCTGTAAAAAAAATAAAAATTTACACCAAAAATAGAGAAAAATTTAACTTAAATTTGGTAAACAATTCAGAAAGCAGCTGAAGGGTAGATTTCAAAAATTTTCCATAAAAATGTCAAAAATTAAACTTGAGAGTGTGCTTCAGCATATAAGATTCAATTCACATTTATTTTTACTAAACATTAATTTGAAACGTATTTTAGAAACATTTAGCTCTCATCAGTTTAAAAATCCCCTATGGTCACTGTAGAATTCTTCAAACACATGTAGTTTATGGTTACCCATTAAATGAAGCTAGGTATATGTTCTTCTTGTTTGTGGATGATTGGATGGTGCTTAGAAATAATAGATGCACAAATTATAGGTCTAGGTATATTGATTTAATGCATATATAGTGAATAAAATAATAAACTTAGCCCAGCAGGAGGCTAACACTCTTTGGAATTAAAAGTTGACCTTTAAATTTTGTTGCAGTGGCTAACAATATGAGAATAATTCAGAAAGTAGTTTCCGATGGGCTATAAAAATACAATTAGTATGGGGAGGAAGTGTATTGTATTGGATACAAAAAATATCTGCACATCCCAAATTAATTTTCCATGTAGTTGCCGACTGAATTAAGAAAGGTGTCATTTCTGAGAACAAGATTTTCAATTCCCTCATCAAAGAAATCAGATGTATAGCACATACACGATTGTATACCCACTTCAACTCCTCATTGTCATTAGAGTGCTGTGTACCTAACCCCTGTTTAATGTGTCTGAAAAAATTATAGTCGCTCAAAGAAAGGTCAAGACTGTATGGTGGGTGATAAAACAATTACTAATTGAATTGTTCAAGAATTGCTTTAATGTGAGCCATATTATGCGGGCACGCGTTGTTGTGCAGGAAGATGACACTGAAAATCAGCATGCCGCGTCTTTTTTTTCTTCTGAATGTCTCTCCAAAGTTTTTGTAATGTCTCACAATACACTTTAGAATTAATTGTGGCTCCTTGTGCCTTAAAATCAACAAACTGTAGTCCTTTAAATCCCGAAATCCTGTCACAATAAGCTTCCTGGAATTCAATGCATGCTTGAACTTCTTTAATTTGTTTGGTAAATAGGTGTGCCCCCATTGCATAGACTGTCCTTTTGCTTCAGTATTGATGTACAAAACCCAGGTTTCATCACTTGTTATGATGCACGATTAAGGAATCTATGTCCCTTACTGTGGTAACTTAGAGATGTGAGAAGGATAAATTTTCCCTTTATGTTTTTCAGAAAATTTTCCAAAGCGAAAAATTTTCATTACTTCTGTTAAATAATTTCAACTGATTAAATGGAACTAATGTAAACGAGAGATAGATATCCTAAATGCCAACACTTATACTCGAGATTAATTTCACCTAAGGGCGTTAACACCAGAAATATCATATCATCAAACGAGCTTCAGTGGCTGCACAGTCTAACTTGCTACTTTCGCAATAGACTAGATGTCGATGACAGGGAAATAAGTGTTCGATCCCGGTTGGGTGCACTAAGGGCGGTTTTCCTAAAGTTTTCCACTCTCACGGATGCAATTCCTCTAAATTCAACCTTCCTCATCCCTAACGCATTAGCATAATTAGTACATAAGCATATAACCTGAACAGGTAGTAAGACGACAGGTGCTAAAAAAGTAATATAGAAACAAACGAAGGTGAGCCTTTGTAAATGCGTTATGTTCACAAATCATACTTCAATTTGTTATCATCAATAAGTTAAATAAAATAATTTTAAGGTTGGCCCAACATTTGTCTCCTCCCCTTCGTGCTTCCTAATTTCCCCTCCCCCTGCCCCATCCTGTGCCACCTTCTTATGACCCACCCGTCTCAACACACTATATTTTGAAGTATAATAGGCTCTAGGTGCCATCTATATAATTTAACCCCTCCACTGCAAGCCACCACTGCAGAAAATTTTCCAATCCAAAATTTCCGTCTCTAGGTTTTGCTACAGGAAAGTTAAATTTTGTGGCTATTCTCTTTGTTTTGTAGTCATCCGTAAGCATCTTCGGGACCCTCTTAGTGCAAAACTTGGGATAACCCAATCCCAGTACATAAGGTTTGTGTAAAAGAAGTGAAAGCTCAATTAGTGTGAAACACCCATTTTCCCAAGCCTTTGCATCCACTTTCTGCACAAGCTCATCTGCCCCAACAGAAGGCCGGCCAGATAACTCTTCATTTTGAAATTTTTAACTATCCTAAGCCATTGCCTTACACCTATTTCACTCATAATAAATGATCCATAAAGCTTGCACAGTTGACGATGAATCTCGGCATCACTCGTGTTTTTTTTGAATGAAGAGAATGAATAACTGTGCGCTCTTCACAGCTGGCAGGGTCATTAATGATAGCACTCATTTTAAATCACTAATGCAAATCAACAGTTAACAATTTGACAGCTGAATGGTTTCTGAGTCACTTTACACTAATGCTCAATAGTGAATATCGAACTGCTCCCTGCTTAAATGCTGAAAATAAATGGAAGCTACTTTCCAAACTGCCCTAATATTATTATTATTATTATTATTATTAATAATAATAATAATAAATAATAATAATATTTCAATTTCAATTTCCTTTATTATAGTGCTGGCCAACAGTCGTAAGACATATAACAGGCCAGCACTGAAAAGTACACAAAAACCATACAAATACATATTTTACACAAGAAAATATGATAAACAAAAATGGCTAAATAATGGTATATACTGATGAATAGTTACAAAAAAAAAGTAACTAATAATGATAAGAATAAAAAATAGCATTAATAACAAATAAATAAAGAGAGGTTAAAAGCAGTAACAATATGCAAAAAATAGATCAGAATATTGTAAATTTAAATTTTATAGGCAGAACCTTTACATGATAAATTATTGATATGGGATTTCCTTAAATAACTCTCCGAGTTTAGCTTTTCTTTTATGATAGAAGTCAAATTCGACAAATATAGAATTGGCGCTATGGATACCTATAGGGCTTACCTTATAAGAGCTATTGAGAAAAAATAATTTTGGATTACGAGAAGCCCGAGAAGGGATATGAACGCCTACATGATCAAGGGCAAATTAGCAAGAACTTTTGTTATTTAAAATATTAAAAACAAAAAGGGCGTCACAATAAATTCTACGTGAGAAGAGAGTTTGGAGCCTTAAGAGGTTTCGAATTCTGTCATAATCATAATAAAAGAAAGGATTAGTTTTCCTAGTAAAAGATATAGATTTGGTCTTAGATTTATTAATAGATATTCCATTTTCCAAAGACCATTGTAGAATAACATTTACATCATTTTGTAAATCTATACAATCTGCAATTGATTTGATAGTTTTAAATAATTTTACATCATCAGCAAAGAGTACTCTTTTCTTAAAGCAAATGTTGTACTAAAAGTAGCGAAACAGCAAACTTCACAGTTAACAACACCAAGAGCACATGAGCTAAGGAAAAAATATTCCACTATGCAAGAACACTTAAATGTATTTACAACAGTTTTACAACTATGAATATTGTTGTAAGAAGTGATGCATCTAGAAATTTATCTGGGGTCATACATACAAATCTATATTTAAGCTATAATTTTTATACTTTTTTACAATTTTTAAATTGTAAGGACAATTTTAATGTGTATAATGTTACCTTTTGAATATAGGGCTACTGTCGTAAGCCTGGCCTTAAAATATATTTCTTATATTTAATTATTCTTGTGCGTATAGCCTGAGAAAGTAGTGAGACGCGATGGTACATTTTTTATTTAAAAAAATATATGTTTCCACTTCGTTTTACTACCTGTTCAGGCTATACGCAAACATTAACTACGCTAGTGAGATAAGGATGATGAAGGTGAGATTTGAGTGGAGGAAGGGTGGGAAACAATTTAGAAATAAACATTATCCGTACACACTACCGGGATTCTATCCCCGATCTTCCTAACACCGACAATCCAGTCTAAAACGATAGTGACGCGTTAGACCAATTAAACAGTGATGCGGATTTATTCAACACTTCTTCAGTGCCTTATATTTTAGTTCTACTTCATTTTGTAAGGTTTTTATTGGGATCATTTGCTGTCTCGAAAAATTGGGGTGTCACGTTTGACGCTCCCCCAATATCTCCTGGGCGCATGCAAGTAAAATTGTAATGAGGGGTTTTGTTACACCCTGCAATCTTTCCAGTGACTGTTAGGTCAAGGTTCGACCCTCACCCATCTGCACTGGGAGAGGTTTTCCACACGTTATTCCCTATCTTCCCTGTATGTTTATATCGATACATTTAATAGTTACAATAGTATTTTAATTTTGAAAATATATTTCTTTGTGTGTTTTGTTTGTATGCAATCGTTGGTTTTAATAAAATATAGGAAGTACATGAAACAGAAAATAAAACGAGTTATCTTCTTGGCCTCTTACTATATTCAGATCAAAATAATATAGCCTTATCGATAGTGAATTAAAAAAATGGTAAAACTGATTAAAGCTAGTTAATGTATCTTAAACCAATTAAGGTTGACCCAATCTGTCAAA